>OX637536.1:80995960-81255960 GCA_951800035.1 Linnaemya tessellans | reverse complement strand
TATATATATATATATATATATATATAGATTTTTTTTTTTTCTTTTGTTTAGTCATAATTGTAAATAAATGTTGCACCTTGTTTTGTTTGGTTTGTTCGACGTAGTTCTATACATGTCATTGTTTTGAAACATGTCATTCAAAAATGAATCAACTTGTCACAACTGTTGTTTGCTTCTTTGTTTTAACAAAATATTTTATTTTATATTTATATCTTTATTGAACAGTTCTATAAATGATTATTTTTTACTTGAATACATTTTAAACTCGAAATAATAATTTTCATATGAAAATATATGACCCCTCTTATTCTGTAAATTATTGTAAAATTCATCCCCAGACAGTATCAAAAATAATAGAATTACCTATTCCTTGTAGACAACAATAAACTACTTCCGGCTTCCTGTGGCTATTCTGCAATGCCTTAAATATAGCAAGAGACTGTTAGAAATTGTCAATTGCTGAAGAAAAGGAATACGTCAGTGCCCTATTTTTGATATTGTCTTGACGTGACGTTGGCAAAAAGTTACAGAATAAGAAAAATATGATTTATTTTTATTTTAACTTTTGTACTTGTATTAAATCAAAATTATAATTTAATATCTTTTATTATAAAAAGAAAAGTAAACAGATGCACTCAGTACAATCGAAAAAAAAACAGATACTTGCAAACACACAGCCATATGTGCATCTGTGGATTTTTTGACAAAATATTTTAGTCAGTGATAAGAAAATTTCCTGGTTTTTTATTAATCATAATAGTAAATAAATTTTGTACTTTGTCTTGTTTGGATTTCTCAACGTCGTTCTGTACATGCCATTGTCTTGAGAGATATCATTCAAAATTGAATCAACTTGTCACAACTTTTGTTTGCTTGTTTGTTTTAACAAAATACTTTACTTAATACGTTACTTTACATATATGTACATATATTTACGAAATATTATTTAGTTATTTATTGAAAAGTTTTATAAATCTGTATAATAACCAGAAATATAACAGGAACACATATACACATGGTGTGTACTTATGGGCTAATTGATGCAACCAAATATACAAATATTGGCTTTTTTTAGCGGCATGGGAACTTAAAGTGATAATACAACACATTGTTGAAATGCAATTTTCTATTATAATTCGGTAGATAATTATATAGCATTTATTTTTTTGAATGATTTCCGCGGCTACGAATTACCTAGTCCATTTGATCACAAATAAATGCTTTATTTTAATCACTATTCAAGTTTGTGAGAAATTTCATTTTCTTTATTTGCTCACATTTTAGGAATTCAAACTTTTTATCCGTTAAGTGATTTCAGAGATATTGATCGCGAAAAATTTCCATAAAATTTTAGAGGCCACAATACATTTATCCGAACCACTTCAAGCATTGTGCTTGTATTAATGAAATTTTTTTTGTATATGTGATCAAACAAAAAAAAAATTAGATTTTTGGCATGCTTGATGAATGATTTGAATAAATGTATTGGTTTTGCTCTTCAAGCACGTGCTCACTTTAAATGAGATTTCAAATAGAGCACACAATAAAGGTGTCGGCTGGATACAAATAAAATTATTTAAATTTTATTATAAAAATTATTGTTAAAGGAAATTATAAAATAAATTGTTTTGTTTGGATCTTGGGTATGCATGTATTGAAATTAGGACGATATACTAAGCACCTTTAATATTCTACTGTCCCATTGTCCTCGAAGTGAACAGTACGAAATAATATATGAAATAAATACTTTTTTATCTTGGACCAGCACTCAGGGGATGACTCCTATATATGCAATGCATTGCGCCGGAACTGAAAACGAGGGGAGAGTATTGAGGGGACAGATTAGGAAAGATGAGAAGATAGACAGTTTTTTTTTGTAGCTATTTCAACTTTTTTACTTCGCCGGCTAATTTTTGCTACAGGGCCGACGAAAGTGGGTGCTGTTACTCTGCTTTTTAGTACATGATAGTGTCAGTTGCTTGACGGCCGTTTAAGCAAATGTATGTTCTAACGTCAAGCGCACGTACTTAAGATGGATGTGAAACATTTTACCAATGTATTGTGGCCTTAAGACAGACGTCGTCACATTTTGCTCAAAAACTTCGGGTGGACCATAATTATAAAAAAAATAATTTGATATACAAATACTTTCATATCAAAAACAATAAAAAGCATATAATATCGCCATTCCAGAAATTTTTTTATAATCATTTAAAAATATTTTTACAAATTTCTTGTCTCAGTTTGGGCACTTTATAGAACTTAAAGTACTGATTTTAGTCGGTAAAATAGTTCGAAAGAAATTCTTTACCTCTTTGAAAATGTAAAGCCATTCGACGCTTGGAAGATCAAATATTTATCACATATTTAAGTATTTTTGTCGAACATTCATATCTACTGCTATATTAAATTCTATTATGATAATTCAAGCTAATTGTTAGAAAATTAGTTTAAATTCAGAAGGACATTATAAACATTCCACAACAACAGTTTTTAATTATTGTCACAGCGTACTAATGATAAGTGTTGCGGCCTTCGAAAACAGCTGTTCTGCTCTGCAAGTTGTATAATTAAAAGCTGAAGTTGACATTGCTTAGTGCCTTGGAATATTTATCATATCTTTCTGAATTTAAAAAATTTTCAAACAATTAGTCCATCAATATTAATTGAATTTAATACATTTTGAAATATTTTAATATCTAGTTAAATATAAAACTATTTTGAAATTTTTATGAATTCTCTGTTCTGCATTTTCGGTTCTGTATTTTCTATATTGTTGAATTTTATTATTATTTATTTATGTATATCCTGTTCTTATTTTTATGGTGCTGGCACGAATTACGTCAATAAATACAATTAATTATTACAATGCTAAAAAATACAAGAAATACATTAAACTTAAATATAATAAAATTAAAACGTTTAGGTCAGGCATCACATTTATTTTATTTTATGTTTGTGCTGCTTGGTTGATTTTAAGCTCAAGTTCTTTCTTTTTATATCCACTGAAAGAAATTTTTATCAAATATTTTTACAGCCAGAGTTTTTGTTTGTTTCAGTAACACATTTTTTTATGTGCACTTAGTTAGAATATTATTAATTTGTGTTATTTTTTAACATTTTTAATCTTTTTTGATGAATAAATACTGTCATTAAAAAATAAACTTTGCTTTTATATACCACCCTAAATCTTAAGCAACGTTCACATTTATAAAATATTTGTCGAAAACACTTTTTTGATAAACGTTTATTTAATATTTCGTATGTATGACCAACAAATGAAACGATAACAGACAATGCTGATGGTGTATTGAATTTGTTTACCAAGTAGACTCATGCTCATTTTAAAAATATTTTCCTTAAATTAAAAAAAAATTAGGCCAGATATCATTTTGTTACACTCATTTCGTAAAATATTTAATAGATATAAACATAGCTGAATAAATACGTTTTGTAAATAGTTTAAAACGTAAGGAAGTTTTTTTAATTTATATAAATGCTTAATATGCGCGCATTTAAAAAAAAATTAATAAAAAAAAAATTTTTAATAAAAAATATATTTAAATAAAAAATTTTTTGGTTTTATTTAAAATTTTTTCCATATTTTTTTTAAAGCTTTTCGAAAACATATTTATTTCTAAAGCTGCGTTCACGTCTATCAAATATTTTACGAAATAAGTGTAACTACTATTTTTTGATAAACGTTTCTTTAATATTTCCTGTGTATGCCCGACAAATGAAACGATAGACACATGCTCATTTTAAAAACATTTCCCTATTATAAAGGCGAAATGGGCCTTTTATGGCTTCCGAGTGTTTTTCTCGATTATGGCCGGCAGCTCTTCTAACCTAACCTAACCTTCCTATTATAAAAAATTAAAGAGAGATTATTGATTACGCTTATTTCTTCAAATATTTGAAAGATTTCACCCATCTAGCTTTAGCTTTAGTGTCTAGTCTGACTTCAATTTGGTTATGAATCTTTATTAATCAATAGTTATATTTTAACAACTTTTGTTTAATTATCTTTTATTTAACAAAAACATTTATATTTCATTGTTTAACGTAATCTGTTTGAGATATTCAGCCATGTCACAGAATCCGATTCCCTTTGCAAGCGGAATTGATACCGTCTTTTGATTTTTCAAAAAACTACAAAGGAAACAATTTTTTAGGAATCTCCTTTAATTTCATTAGTTAAGTATATTTAAAATTGAGTTGTTTATCGTTTTCTGAGGAGCCAAAATATGGAATCCTATTCTGGAACGAAATGATACTCTGTGACATGGCTAAGCACCCCGAATATTTTATTAAATACTATACGCTTTGTTTGTTGTGGGTTAGTTCTTCCAACAAATTATTTGTACAGTTTAACCCGATTAAAATATAACAACACGTTTCAGCTTATGCACAAACTTTCAAAAACCATTTGAGAATTACATACGAAAAAGCATAGTAGGCTTTGAATTTCTTCAGAGTGAAAGCGCTTAAAATTTTCCAAGTTGAATTACTATTTTTATTGATTTAGTGAAGAGAAATATTAATTAAACTAAGTCCAAATGAAATATTAAATAGTATTTTTGATTATTACAAAGATTGGTTAATTAATTTCTTAAACTTGTTCAGAGAAACAAAAGAAACCGATGTGATTTACAATCGAAATATTGCGTATCTGTACAATGAGACAATAAAACGTCTTTAGGCAAAAAAAATTATATTCGCGACATTTTTCATATAAATTTTAAATTTCATTTTATTTGATTTAAAATATTTGTATTAACGCCTTTTTTCTTATTTTGTTTTTGTTCACTAAATCTGTTTTTTACCATAATCATGAAGTTACTGGTTTACGTTTTGAAAAAATTGAGTTTTCACCAGATCTCGACGTTTTGTGTTCCTAAGAACCTTTCCTGACTATTCCTGAGAGGATATCACTATGTTTGCATGTGTGTGTCTGTGTAAGTATGTGATTCGATTATAACTTTTGAGCTACTGGACCGAATCCGACCAAACTAGTTGCGTTTCAAAAGACTTCCTGTGAATTGAAACCGGTTCGGACCGGTATGTTTTCGGAATTTTTTTTTAATTATTTTTAAACGGCTTCTCCGATCGATTCCAAAAACTAATCAGCTCTTAACAATTAAAAAGTGATTTTTTAAAGAAAACTCCAAAATTACATATCTGATCAAGCTAGTTGCGTTTTAAAGGTTTCTTTCAAACTTCGATTTCCCGTGAATTGCAACTGGTTCACACAAACAAAAAATTTCAAAAGTGTCTTTTAGAATAACTGTTAACGATCGATTCCAAAAATTAATCAGCTCTTAACAATGAAAAACCACGTCGAGCGCTACCAACCGTTCATGGGATATCGTGAACAAAACTTTCGAAAAAAGTGAATTTTTCAAAACTCTCCGAAATTATATATGTTATTAATTAGTATTCTCGATTCTGTTATAGGTATCGAAGATCTACATTAATCACCGTTTGCTACGTTCCGATCGGCTGATCCATTCGAAAGTTGTAGCAGTTTTTAAATTAAAATAATTGCACCTCTAGCGGTTAAAATTAGCGGAAAGTTTCAGGGTTGACCGTTTTCCATATTTTTTATTTTGTCATACACAACTCTGTCATACTTTATTTGAAAAGCAGATATTTGAAAATTTTTGGGAATAGACAAAATCTAGAGAAAAACCAAAGTCGATCGGAATTGCAAATACGGAATTAAAACCATTCCTATCGGAATGAGTACCTACTGTATGATCATAATGTGTATTATCTTGCTTAATACGGAGACTAAAGTGTGTAGAGATTTTAATCTGTTTTCTGGTAAAAGAAGTCCCAGTTCACACTCTTCAACTTTTGCTGCACAAGTACAAACTAGCCCCGATTTTTTCTTTATTTATTTTTTTTTTTAAACCAAAAAAAAAACTTATTTAAATCCAATCGCAAAATTAGATTCGAATGAAATATTTTATACTTAATAACATACAAAATATAATTTAAATCTGAGTAATAAATCGGGTTTTCTCCTCAAGTTACTCGTTTTACAGGACAAACCTGATAATAATGATCCGAAGAAAGATTATATTTATAGATTAATAACCTGTACTGTGCTTTATGATTTTATGGTCTACTTATAATAGTTTTGAAACTAGTTTGTCCTAAATAAGTCTTATCAATTACAATATCTGCCGCAGTAGGCACAAAGAAAAATGTTGTAAGCTATTATTGTATGTAAGTATGTAGTGTGCCTGTACATGCTAATGTGAATATATACATATGTATGTATGCCAAACCTTTAAATACATACATACATATTTGAACTTGAACGATGGACTTGGGTAACTTCGAAAATAAGCTCCGTACCTATAAAATAAATAATAGAATTTTTCTGTTGAGCTAGACGGCAGGCAACTTTCCACTAAATAAAACAGTAACAATAATAATGAATCTTGTTTTTGTGAAACTGCAACAATGTTGTGAATAGTATGCATTAAGACAAAATTTGTGTGCATGAATATAACGATGGTCGCAAATAGAAAGGCCCTAACTCGTATTTTTACAAACTTGACTTTTTCAGTGATGCCAATAGCATCAAAAGTATCGACTTTATAAGCAAATGATAATTACAGTTGCTTTTAAGATCAATACAGTTTCCGTTATGTTTTTGCCTTCTCCTGTGAAGTTGCAATTATTGGAGTTAGGACCTTTCTACTTGTGAGCATCAATATGTGCATATACGCTGTCTTAAGCGTATTAAATGGGACTCGTCTGCAAATAGTTGCTGTTGTAAATAACATTTCGCTGTAGTTTCAATCAATATGCAGCACTGCATTTATTTGTTTCGACGATAAATGTTGCTTTTCGATTGCTAGACTTTTAAATTCATGTAGGTATAATTAGTGAATTTACAATCACAGCCCACCCCATAAATTTTCTTCTTCTTTCCATTAAAATATTGAAAAAGTATGTACTCGGCGAATTGTATAGTATTTCTCAATCAATAAAAAACAGAAGAAGTGACGTACCTTTTAATACTGAAATTGGAACTGCTTCATATGGAATTTTTGATGCCTTCAAAAGTATGTATAGAGCGCGACTTGATTGATTAATAAAATCGTAATAAAATTTAATTGGTTGCAATGGCATTTTGAAAAACTGTTCTTTCTTTATATATTTATGTATTTAATTTTGACTAGTAAAATATTCAAATTAGAATGAAAATAAAAATTCGTTTGCGATTTGTTGAATATGTCGTATCTTTCTTCCGGCACTTTACTGGGATACAGTTAACACTGAACTAAACTTAATTCGCTGGTGAAGATCAGTTAATATGGTTATCGATTGCTTTGCTGGTATGTGTTTTTGAGCACTTTTTCAGTTGTCTCCATCACCTTCAATTTGCACTGTTACTCGTTTTATTCTTTTGAGTAATATTTACAAATACTTATGTACATATGGTCGCACATGCATACATGTGTAAATACGTATGTACATACATACATACATACATGCATACATATATACATAAAGTGTAGGTATATATTCGTATGTCTTTATGTGCACTGTTTTTCTTTTCACTCCTCTTTTTATTATTGATCGCCACAATCATACATTTTCATAATCTTGCAAACAACTTAAGTAAATATGTCTGCATGGAGTACGTACATAAGAACATACATATTTAAGCATGTACAAGCATCTACATCTACATCTGTTCATATGATCTACATACATTCATTGTATTTAATACATATCTTAAAATTAAACAATTTAGATTTGTTTTTGTATCATTCTGTTTTACTTAGCTTTATTAAAACAAATTTAACAATAATAAAAAAAAGCCGGTTGTTTTCAACTCAAATTATAAACATATCGTATGGTAAAAGGGATAAAGTTGTTATTAAAAGAAATGCAATACATTCTACTGGAACTAGAAAGGAGACGATAGTATTTAGAGGACTGATGAGGGAAGATAGAGGTCTGAGGGTGCTGTTCCTCTGCTCTTTAGTACATGATAGTGTCAATCGCTGCCAGTTATATTCAGTGACCAGTGCTATGCCTTCATCACTGAAACAGGCTGACAACAACTAACACAACAAATACTGATCAGAAGATCTCGACACAATATAGATGACTGAGCGCGGAGTCGAACTCAAGACCCTCCACTTCATAGTCTCGTGTTAACTAGTACTTCAGCCAACAGCGCCCATTCATTGCAGCAAAGAAAATTAAACATTTAAAAAAAATCAGGAACTCTTAGCTTTAACACGTTGTGAAAAAATTCGAGTTTTCACCAAATCTTGACGATCTGTGTTCCTATGATGCTTCCCTGGCTACTCCTGTCTGAATGTGTGTGTATGTGAGCCGCTTACAACGGATTGACCGAATCGCACCAAACTAGTGACGCTTCAAAGAGTTCTATCAAACTTAAATCTATTAGGGCCAGTAGATTTCGAAAAATGTCAAAAAAGCTAAAAAAAATTTCTTTTTCAAAAATGTGTTTTTTTAAAACTTTTAAACTGGGGCCAAATTACCGCATTCGATATCGAGCGAAATTCCCATACAATTTAAATACAAATTTCGTTCGATATCGAGTGCCGTAATTTGCCCCCTGCTTTCGATCGATTCCCTAGACTTTTGACCTAAAAAACCTATTTCTATCGCCACTAACCGGTATGATGCGTTCGTGAGATACCGTGAAGGAAAAAAAATTTTAAAAAGTGATTTTGTTAAAAAAAACTTAGAAATTGTATATCTAATCAATAAGTGTTGTCGTTTCTTTTTATATTTAGAACTCGAAAAACTACATTAATCAGTTTGAAAATTAAAATAATAGTGTTTTATCAAACTCGAAGATCTCAACACAACAAACAACGTCACGATAGCTTCGCGGTTAAAATTAACAGGAAATTGCGGGGATGGCCTTTAGGCTTAATCGTTTTCCAAATTGTTTTATTTCTCTATCAAATTTTAATTTTGTTGTTTAAAGTCAGTTGCCTTTGCCATATTTGCTCTTCAATGTGCGTCGCAACTGGCATTTTTAAAATACTGACAGAACAAAATCAAATGTCAATTAATGCTTGACCAATCAACCAACGTGTGTATTTCAAAAAATCCACCACTTGTAAACGAGTTCAATATTAAGCATTTTAATCATATCCAGCTTAATTATAATAGAGAATACACGTGAATATTTTCGTGTAGCTTTCTCTTCTATATACTAACAAACACAAAAATATTTCAAATATTTACCAACATAATCTCGGAAATTTCGCTCACACATAGTATTTTCTAATTAGTGCCTTTAATTCTGTTAGTAGTAACTGTAGAGCTTTGAAAATTAAAGAAAATTTTGTTAATACTATTTATCTGAGATGTCTCAAATAATTTATTGATAAAACAAGTAAAAACGTTATATTCGACCGGGTCGAATCTTAAACACCCTCCAAATATTTAGTAAGTAAATTTAGAATGTTTAACTTGGTGCGACAGAGTTCCTTTAAGGCATCTCTGTACCCAATTTTAAATCTATATTTTGAGAGAGTCATTCCGGGAAGGGCCGTGGGAGACACGTTTTGCCTCTGCAAGATCAGAGAACATCTCATCTTATAGACTTAAAGAATAAAAAGTGTTCAATATTTACACTATTTTTGCATATAATATCGTACGTCAACACCCACTAAAGGGGGCGGGGTCTAAATGTAGACTATATCATGTTTTCCACAGACGAATGTATGGGCATTGCTAGATCCTCTTAGACTTCATCACTGATCAAGAATATAAATACTTTAACCTGTGTGAAGTTAAATTTCGAAATATAAAACCCTAGACACAAACCAATTACGTTAACAGAGCTCTGTTAGCATGTTAACATAGCTCTGTTAAGCATGAAAATTCTGAGTGTTTGTATTCCAAATGGAATACTGGCCACATTTCTGGACCAACCTCGAAAAAAATTAACGGAACAGACAACCATGTCCTTAGCTTTCATTATGTACTAATACTTTGGTATAAATATGCCGATAAGCTATGATTTTTCGTATACAAAAATGATCAAATTCTAGACAGGATAAGTCAGGATCCTGGAAAAATGGTGACATGTGGGCGACTAGAGTTTGTTTTGTTTTGTAGCTCTTGTGGTTCTCTATCACCTCCAATGGCCATAACCCTTAACAGTTGGATTTTTAATGGAGAAATATGGATTTTAGTGAAGTTTGATATATGGAATTTCTGTAGGGGATGAATTTCTAAAAAACGGTGACATGTGGGCGACTAGAGTTTGTTTTGTTTTGTAGCTCTTGTGGTCCTCTATCACCTCCAATGGCCATAACCCTTAACAGTTGGATTTTTAATGGAGAAATATGGATTTTAGTGAAATTTCATATATGGAATTTCTGTAGAGGATGAATTTCTAGAAAACGGTGACATGTGGGCGACTAGAGTTTGTTTTGTTTTGTAGCTCTTGTGGTCCTCTATCACCTCCAATGACCATAACCCTTAACAGTTGGATTTTTAATGGAGAAATATGGATTTTAGTGAAATTTCATATATGGAATTTCTGTAGAGGATGAATTTCTAGAAAACGGTGACATGTGGGCGACTAGAGTTTGTTTTGTTTTGTAGCTCTTGTGGTCCTCTATCACCTCCAATGGCCATAACGCTTAACAGTTGGATTTTTAATGGAGAAATATGGATTTTAGTGAAGTTTGATATATGGAATTTCTGTAGGGGATGAATTTCTAAAAAACGGTGACATGTGGGCGACTAGAGTTTGTTTTGTTTTGTAGCTCTTGTGGTCCTCTATCACCTCCAATGGCCATAACCCTTAACAGTTGGATTTTTAATGGAGAAATATGGATTTTAGTGAAATTTCATACTTGGAATTTCTTTAGAGGATGAATTTCTAGAAAACGGTGACATGTGGGCGACTAGAGTTTGTTTTGTTTTGTAGCTCTTGTGGTCCTCTATGACCTCCAATGGCCATAACCCTTAACAGTTGGATTTTTAATGGAGAAATATGGATTTTAGTGAAATTTCATATATGGAATTTCTGTAGAGGATGAATTTCTAGAAAACGGTGACATGTGGGCGACTAGAGTTTGTTTTGTTTTGTAGCTCTTGTGGTCCTCTATCACCTCCAATGGCCATAACCCTTAACAGTTGGATTTTTAATGGAGAAATATGGATTTTAGTGAAATTTCATATATGGAATTTCTGTAGAGGATGAATTTCTAGAAAACGGTGACATGTGGGCGACTAGAGTTTGTTTTGTTTTGTAGCTCTTGTGGTCCTCTATCACCTCCAATGGCCATAACCCTTAACAGTTGGATTTTTAATGGAGAAATATGGATTTTAGTGAAATTTCATATATGGAATTTCTGTAGAGGATGAATTTCTAGAAAACGGTGACATGTGGGCGACTAGAGTTTGTTTTGTTTTGTAGCTCTTGTGGTCCTCTATCACCTCCAATGGCCATAACCCTTAACAGTTGGATTTTTAATACAGAAATATGGATTATAGTAAAGTTTCATATATGGAATTTGGGGAATTTTCCATTAAGTTGAATGCGTCTAATTAAGCAGAATACTGTTGCATGTTTATACCAGTACAAGTCCATAACATGAGAGAAGGACAAAAAATGTTAATCTCTTTCTCTGGATTTGCTAAGGTGTGAGCAATAAAAAAATTTAACGGCCATTTCGAAGCAGGGTGACCGTTGTGGCGACGAACTATCAAATTAATAATTTCTCTCTGACTGTAGCGTTGATCACATCTTTGTCATTTAAAGAGTAATGTTTTTTGGAAGTTCTTCATTACATTAATAGCATAATTAATATACATACATTTTCTTTTGTATAAAAGGTATTATAAAAATTTTGACAAATATGATTATTGTAAATATGTACATTAGAGCGTCTCGAAAAAAAATTTTCGCCGTACACCACCGAATATTGTTGCAAGGTGATTTCAAAAAAAGAAAATTTTTTTTTTACAAAAATACGGGTTGCCAAAATACATTTTTCATTATATTTTCTACATATATAGTCGGATCTCAAAGAGTGATATGTCGATGTTTTTGTCTAGAGGAGGCCAATATTTTGCTTTAGTAGTCATTGGCCTCAAATATATCGTTATTGTATTTACCCACCAGATCTTAGTTCCTACCACCTACTTTTTTAAACCCCGAGAATGTTTTGTTATCGATGATAACAGACCAAGATCCGCTTGGCTATGCTAAGATTTTATCAGCCCGAAGTGCAGCAACGGTATGCATTTGCCAAATGCTCGGTCCACAAGTTCATAATATCATAAAATTCGATAGTGACTCATATTTCAATATGATCAATTGAACCAAACTTAAATTGACTGAGCCGCCATGCATTTCTTCTAAACTCGAGAGCCGTCAAAACATGATTGATTAAAATTTTTTGATTTTACATTAATTTTTTTAATTCTTAATGTTTCGCAAATTAATGTTTTTACACAACATATCAATTTTACATAGACCTAGATCAAAATTTTTGCAGGAAAATGATATAATAAAGCATATCTACTAACTGTGATATTACATCTGTTTCTAGACTACTGCGATGTATATATTTTATACTGAATAAAAATGTTCACTGTTTTTATTGTGAAATATAAAAATTTTATTGTAAATTAACAATTAACCTTATTTCGTTTTTGAACCAGTACCTCTCTGTCTTCACCAATCTCTTCTATCCCCTGCTGAAGAAAATTTTTGGAAATCTAAAATGGTCATACCGTTTAAAACGTTTCATAGATTTTCGCCTTAGCAACAATTATACTATAGAGATTTTTATAAAATCTTAAAATTTTAACTTGCTCACACCTTATCAAATCCAGAGAAAGAGATTAACATTTTTTGTCCTTCTCTCATGTTATGGACTTGTACTGGTATCAGCGTTGCCAAATGTGCAGATTTATCTGCATTTGACAGTTTTTCTAAGCATTGAGCAGTTTTGCAGTTTTTTTCTTTAAAAACCAGTTTTTCTGTAAATTGTGCAGATTTTGCAGTTTTTACATTTTACTTTTTTACTCTTAATTTTGTTATTTTAATTCCAATTTCTGAAACCATAATTTTACCCCATTTGCTTAATATAACAGTGGCAAGGTTTAACTATACTTTTTTATACGAGTATGTAATTATCACATACATCGTTTTTTTTTTTCTAAAGTTGCAGTTTTTTTTGAAAAAGTTATGGCAACGCTGACTGGTATAAACATGCAACAGTATTCTGCTTAATTAGACGCATTCAACTTAATGGAAAATTCCCCAAATTCCATATATGAAATTTCACTAAAATCCATATTTCTCCATTAAAAATCCAACTGTTAAGGGTTATGGCCATTGGACGTCATAGAGGACCACAAGAGCTACAAAACAAAACAAACTCTAGTCGCCCACATGTCACCGTTTTCTAGAAATTCATCCTCTACAGAAATTCCATATATGAAATTTCACTAAAATCCATATTTCTCCATTAAAAATCCAACTGTTAAGGGTTATGGCCATTGGAGGTGATAGAGGACCACAAGAGCTACAAAACAAAACAAACTCTAGTCGCCCACATGTCACCATTTTTCCAGGATCCTGACTTATCCTGTCTAGAATTTGATCATTTTTGTATACGAAAAATCATAGCTTATCGGCATATTTATACCAAAGTATTAGTACATAATGAAAGCTAAGGACATGGTTGTCTGTTCCGTTAATTTTTTTCGAGGTTGGTCCAGAAATGTGGCCAGTATTCCATTTGGAATACAAACACTCAGAATTTTCATGCTTAACAGAGCTATGTTAACATGCTAACAGAGCTCTGTTAACGTAATTGGTTTGTGTCTAGGGTTTTATATTTCGAAATTTAACTTCACACAGGTAATACTTTATAGGGTCCGATTCTTTTTGGAGGATATTAAAACTGTATTTTGGCGGGGTCGCTCTGACAAGGGCCGTGGGGGAGACATTTCACCTTAGTCATAAAACTCTAAAAATAAATGTTTGGGATACATACAAAATTTAAAAAAAAATTTTATGTTAGGGTCATTTAGGCGGCAAAGGGGAGGAGTACCAGGTTACGTCTCAGCTTCGTTATTGAAGATTAAAAATGTTATTTTTAAGGAATGTGGGCTCAAGTAAAACAATTTGTTAAACTTTTACACTATTTTTGTATATAATAACGCCTACTAAAGGGGGCGGGATCCAGAAATTATTATTTTTTATTTTATGGCTCCAAGTTTAACGCGTTGGACCTTCTTTGACATAAAAATATATCATTTGCTTAGCAAAATGACAAAAAACTTTAAAAATTATGTTGTTTTTTAGAGGTTGGCTTAGTTCTTCTTAGGGGAACTTTTTTCCCTCCTACCCGATTTAGCCCATTTCCGAACTTAACCTGTGCTATCCTTCAAGATATATTTATACCAAATTTCAAGAGTCTGGCTCTTTCCGTTTTTGGACTGAATCGCGATTTTTACAGACGGACCGACGGACATGCTAAGATCGTCTTAGATTTCATCACTGATCAAGAATGTATATACGTTATGGGGTCTCAGGTGGATATTTCGCTGCGTTACAAACAGAATGCAAAGTGAATATACCCTCCATATTCGTTTTTGGGGGGTATAAAAATACTTAACCGATAACAAACAAAGCAATTTTTACAAGAAATTTCTTTTATTTCTATATATTGTACTAGAGTTCGCAACAACAATAATGAGTGTATAACTGCCAATATTTTATCATGACAAGCCTCGAATCGTTATCAGGAGAAACCTTTATCAGATGTAGACTGAATTTATTACGGCCGTTGCAGTGCCATGACAATTTCGTCAGAGCTCTAGGGAAGGCAATGTCCTGGAAAAGGTGTCAGTGAACTTGATTTCCTTATTTACGATTAATTTATTTGTTTACCTACATATTTGTGCCTACTGGGATATTAATTTAATCAGTTAATTGCTCGATTAATTAACTCACGTTTTGGTTTAATCGGTTAATAATTTTGTTAATAAATTTGATTAATTGTGTTATGAAGCGGTTAACCGATCGGGTTACTTAAGATTAAAATGGATGACTACATTACATTAATTGTGGCAAATAGAATTAGTTTTAAAGCATATAAAAGGTGTTTTTTTAGACTGTCACAACACCAGAGCAACGCATGCAAATTGTTGAAATTTTTAATAAAAATAATTTGTTCTATTCGTCAAACTCATCGTGCACTTCTTCCATTTTATGGCGTACATACTCGTCCTAATTCGAAGAACAATAGATCGTTTTCGCACTACATTTACTGTTACTGATAATGTGCATTCCGTGAGACGCCGAACAGGGCGCACTGAAAAAGCTCTACCCGCTGTACAGGAAAGCATTTAAGAGGATCCTAATCAATCAATTCGTTGCCGTTCTCAGCTCTTGGGGCTGTGTCTTTCCACTTTATGGACGTTTTTTTTAGTTTTTGAAAATTGGTGTTCCAGATCATAAATCATATTTAAACATTAATTTCATAAAATTTTCTTTCCCACAAAGCCCGTTTCATTGACATTGTTGTTTTATTATGATTTAAACTTGTGTCACTTTATAAAAAACACCCTATACAATATAAAAGGTCAAAGTTGCGCTTGAGAAGGTATTAAGTTTTTTATAAATTGAGTAATTTCACTAAATAAAAATTTTTAAATTATCCATTATTTGTAGTTTATAAATAAAAAACAATAACAATAATTTTTGAACTAAAATAAACAAACAAAAAAGAATTCATAACTATGTAATACAATTTACATATTAAGTATTAATTAGAAAATAAACCGTGAGATCATTTTATTAGTTATTTCAGTAGTTTTAGGTGATCTTATAAACTAACCTTTTAGAAAAATAGTTTGGCTTATATGGATGTTTAGGATATAAGCCAGTCTTTTCTTTAGTATTTAAAAAAACTTATCATGCAAAATGATATGTACATATTTCGTCTTTGATATTTTTATAATCCTTTAAATGAAAAAATTTTGATATTTGGGTTAATGGCTTGTTTTTATGTATGTACATAAATACATACCTATACATACATACATGGTACTCATAACCAAAAATCTTTTTACGATTTCAGAGGAATAAAGATTTTTAAGACTCACTTTGTTTCACCTACATCGCAAGAATCGTTCTCAATTCATTGTATTTCGTTCAATTTGCGTAATTTCAGACACTGAAGTACATGTATATATGTACATGTACATGTACATTGTAGATACTAGTGATGTGCCGAATGTCAATTTTGAATAATCACGGTTACGAAGAGCTGAAATAATGTTCGCGAATACGAATGTTACATGAAAACATTCAATTGGGGTTCTATTAACGTCTGCATAATGATGTACTAAAAAAGAAGAGCTTCATAATTTTTTTCGCGTACTTCATAAAAAGTTCCCAAGATATTAAACTATAAAAACACAAAATTTTGTAACTGAAAAACTACGTTATACCAAATAATCTAGAGAGAAGTCGTAGTCAGACTTGAGTCGGGCTGATTCACGATCAAACCAATTCAAATGGGTTTGATCATAGGTTTTTGGCTAACACGAACGAAACAAGTAGTTCCACCCAACTATAGTTTGTGGAATGTGGTTACACGCTATTTAAGGCATGAAGTTTTTATTTTTCAGATATGATTTTTTCCAGCAAAAATCAATATTGAAACCATGTAATATTATTTGTTTTTTGAATCGAAATAAAGAAAGTTTTTTAATGTTTACAACATTAACACATTCACGACAGCAGGCTACCGACTACAACCTATCAAAAATAGAGTACATGTGGTTATATGGGAATTAATATTTTCACGGCTACACGGCAAGTAATTGTCCATGCTACTTTTGCGGTTGTAGTCAAATTAAACTAATTTTTTTTTTCATTGGCGACAATAAACAGTTCAGTGCTGCCAACAGTCTTAAATAAATAAGATTTTTAATTGATTTATTAGGATCGTCTTCAATGTTTTCCTGTATAGCGGCTACAACGTCTTCAGTGCGCACTGTTCGGCGTCTCACGAGATACACATTATCAGTAACAGTAGATGTGGTGCGAAAACGATCTTCGAATTAACCGCTCTGAAGAACGATTATGTACGCCATAAAATGGAAGAAGTGCACGATAAGTTTGACGAATAGAACAAATTATTTTGATTAAAAATTTAAGCAATTTGCACGCGTTGCACTGGTGTTGTGACACTCTAGAAAAACACACTATAAATAGATTTAGAATAAGCGTCTTTATTTTTATGAAAGTTTCACCACTTAAATTAAACGTTTACATTTTAGCTGCTTCGTTCAAAATAGCTGAATAGACGGCGATAAATGTTGCTAGCGACATTTGTAGCCATGCAGTCGATAGCCTTCTGGTGTAAATGTGTTTAAAGCATAATATTTTATTTATGCATTTGTTTTTATTATTTTTCGCTTATAAACTATTTGAGAAATATTCGCCTAAATGGTAAATGCGAATATCTAAAAACGGGCGAGTATACGGCAGTTCGAAATCGAATATTCGCACATCACTAGTACGTAAATACATATGTATATACATATGTACGTACAAATACTTATGCATATGTAGCAATATGTGAATCTGAAACAGTAAAGCGGCATAGCCACACATCAACTGACGCTTCAAACTCTGCTTTTCTTTGATGGTGTTAGTGAAAAAAACTCACACGTATGGTTTGATGTGAGTTTGAAGAATATCAAAACAATTTAAATTTTCACTCTCAAACTAAATTTTACCAACACATACCCAAGTTTGAAGCAACTGTTTGATGTGTGGCCATGGCGCTTAAACGAATTGCAAATTTGAGATCAGCGTCCCAAAACGCACATGTATACACATACATACATATGCATTTAGTTATATGTATGAATATGTACGTCAGCAACGTAGTTATATAAAACCGTGCGTATTTGTTTACTAAAAGTCTTCCATTTGGAACTACATATGTACAAACAAGGATTTACCAATGTGTTAGTAGGTCTGTAGGCCTTTTCATATTTCAGTTAGCGTAATATCACATACCGGTGCGAAGTGCAATCGAATGTGTAAATATATATAAATACACATACATACTTTATATACATATGTATGTACATACTTACATACGTATCCACATATTTCAACATCTATACGGAATGAGTGCGACTGTAAATTAATCGCTCGTTTTTACCATATACATACATAAGTGCTTACCTACAGACACATTTACATATTTATTTGTTTGTTGTTTTTCTCCATTTTTTGTTTTGTTTATAACATTCGCTGCCTTGTTTGTAAACACTTGCTCCACATCACTCCCCATTATCAAACTTGACTTTTGTACGAACCTATTCACTGATGAATAAACAAGTGGTATGCATGGATTTATTTCTCTGTGTGTGTGTTTGAATGTTTTTATCAAGCGTAAACACACTAAACTAACTCAAAAAATAAAATTTTATATACATATGTATGTAAGTATATAAATAAACGTGTGTACTTATTTATATACAAATGGTTCGATATGAGTTGAATTTTAAATTCAAAATATTATTGTTGTTTAACTCTTTGTTAGGGCAATTTCATATGAAACCACAACTGCTAAGATTTTTTCCATATGTTGATGGTATGTAGTTTAAAGAAAAGTTGCTTAAGTACACTATAATTGTACACTTTTGATTATGCGTATTCTCGCACATTTGCTTAAGTTGGCTTAAACATATTATAGTTAGGCCTTAAAAGTTTATGTTCAACCTAAATATTGGGACTCAATAAATACAATATCACAATTGAAAAACTTTAATAGATATTTTTCTGCGGAAGATTATTGCTTGAATTTTATTAAAATTTGGTTTGCATACAGACCGGTTTCGGCTATATATGTATGTACATTGCCGTAATAGATTTCAAAAACTTTTTGTTCACAAACATATACCAAATTTGTATATACATAAGTATTTTTATCGATCTTTTTTTATTGCTATATTATATTCTATGGGTAATTGTTCGAAATTTTTTTATTAAATTCAGAAAGACATGAGAAATATTTCAAACTAACCTATCTTATATAATATGACTTCTAGACTTAAATTTTTGAGCAAAAATTATTGAAATTGTTGGTAAACGAGTGATTCAAAGTTTTTGCGTTTTTTTTAATTTAACTAGCCTTTCAATCAATTTAAAGAGTAGAGGAGAAACAATTCAAAACATCGGGTTTTTTTTAACTAGTAGTTCAGCCATTAGCCAACCGATTTTTCATTATTGTTTTATTTAAAATTAAATTAAATTACTTTCAAATTTAAATAGTCAAAAATTTAGAACTTGAATTTTTTAAAATATCGTTGTTTTGTTAGGAAAAAGTAGAGTTGAAAGAAAAGCAATAAGCATTTCCGCACTTACGAGATTCAACGAAAATAATTGCCAGCATAGAAGGGTTCAAATTATGTTTGCTATTTTGTTTTCCATACTTGTGTACAATATAAAAAATAGCAAACATATTTAACTGCTAAATGTAAATTAATTATTTTCAAAATTGATGCCGGTTTAATTCGGAATATTTAAAAATATATTGATATTTTTTTTAGCTGAAAAGCTGGTATTTCGAATGATGATTTTCTTACAAATAATAAATACATAAAGTTAAATTCGAATGGCTGTACTTTGACAAGTATCGTCGTTGAGGACTAATATAATTTATGATTAAAAACAAGTGAAATTTTTTTTAGTTATATATGTACGTTCCATTATAATTAGTTTATTAAAAAAACTTTAAGAAATAATAATTTTATCACATATAAATAGCAAAAAATTTTAAAAATAATATATGAATATAATCGAGATGATATAGTATTTATATATGTATGTATGTATTTATATTGCAGTAGTTACAGTTCTCAACATCATGTTACGCCAGTGTGTATATTAAATGATCATATTTGCCTTAAAGAATGATAACAGAAACGTATTAAACCTTTTTATATACATATGAATATGTAATTCTTGTCATAACTGTAAAGTCAACCTTAATAGTGATGATATTTAAATTTTAAATATATCTATAAACATATCGCACATAAAGACTCACAATTCAAAACTAAAAAATTTTAGGATATCTAATTTCTAATGCCCACAAAAAATATTTGACTCAAGATTTTAGTTGCACTAACTATGAACTGTCCAATTATTAAGATATTAAGATATTATGATCGCTGAAACTAAAAATTTATCGTAGGGAATTATTTTTTTATTTTGAGTTGTGACTATTTATGATTTAGTGAGACAATGTTCAATTTATTCGTTATCGTGTATTTCAATATTTAATTAAAATAAATGTTTTAACTGAAACACGTTAAGAAATATAGATCTGTCCAATTATTCCCCATATTTTTCTTCCATACTTGCCAATCTATAGCGACAGTTTTAAACAAAAACACCAGCAATTTAGGTTGAGTTTGTAGTTATGTATTAAATTTGCTTTATTTACCTTAGCGAATCTCTCCCAAGCAGTACCACGCCAAATTGGAAGTTTTTCAACTTGAGCCCAGTTTTTGAATTTACCGGCAACAGTCCTTAAAAAAATAAAACTTGTGTTAATAAATCAATTTTACATCCAGTTTTTGTAAAATAAAAATTTGGTCTAGGACTTTTGAGTTTTTTTTATTGTTGTTTTGATATAAATTCCGAGACGAAATTTTTTATTTCATTTAACATTACAAATATTTAATTCTGAAAGTACTTCCGTCGATACTCGATTGTGAAATCGTAATAATGTTTAAAAACAAAATTTATAATTTTTGTATGTTTTTTGGAAGGGGTTTATTAGAAATATTTCTTTATAGCGATTTCACAAATTTGTATGAAAAGCACCAATTTTCTTACTTTTCCATAACAGTTGTGCTTAAATCGAACATCTGGATTGCAGAAACTACTTAAAACATTCAAAACTATTTGAATTTTCATTCGAAAGTATCCCAGAAGAATTTGTAAAACGCAGTGAAATATTTATTTACCAGCACGTATCACACTGTTACAACTCTTGGTAGAAATTCAAAATTTTTTTGAAGATATTTTCAATTAAAACATTTAATGTTAAATATGGATGAAAATTGATGCAAAAAGTTTAAGATTTTTTGATAGCTATATCCACAAAACTTATTGAAAATTCAAACCCGTTCCCATTTAGAATGGAGAGTAAATTGAAATTAACTAAAGTTGTTATAAACAAAAATTTTAATTAACAAAAATGTTGTTTAATAAATCAAATAATTTAATTCAAAGTTTAATTAATAAACGTGCCGAATATACAACGGTTTTTTTTATATTCACAAATGTGTGTAAGTAAAATATATTAATAATTTGAACTTTTAAAATAAAAAGATGTTTTTATATCGAAACTCACATTTTTATTGTTAAAATTTTCAATTATTATATGCCCCTTTTTATACAAAGAAACAAAAATTACGTGCGAGAATTTAAATTGAAAGCAATAATATTGGGTGTTTTTAAAGTTGCAGGAGAACTGTCGATATCGATAACTAGGGATTGACAGTTGAAAATGCCAAATTGTTTTGACATTTCTGGTCTGTCAGGTTTGTCAAGTCATCATGAATCGTTTAATATCAGAACAAAGTCAAGTGATTTTTTTTATGTCGACAAGCCAGCAGCTCTTGAATTCAAAGCCAATATTTAAGTCACTATTGACGACTACATTTATTGGAAAAAGTAACACAAAATTGGAAGGATCGAATGGATCATGATAGCCCCATAAGAAAAGTAAATCCCGTAAAATACTTGGTTATAACAAAAAAAATTCATGTTGACAAAATTTCTGTCTTATTTGATTTTGATTTTTTGACCTTTAGATTTTTAATTATCTGTTTTATTTAGTAGGTTACTTTTTAATAAAAGAAATTGAACTTTTTATTTTCCAATATTTCGATATACTGTGGATGTCTTCTTCTGGGCAATAATTACAATTAAAATTAATTTAAAATATTTTTAAAGAAAAACAAATTTTTTTGTTTTTGTATAAAAATTGAATAAACTAAAGACATTTCAAAATAATGTTTTTCCTTCTCGACTTATTTTGAATACTTCATTTGCTTATTATGATTTTTCGAAATATTTAAAGACAGGAAAGAAACAAATTATTTTGAATTGTTTTCATTTTATTTCTTAAATTTTTATACATATGTATATGAAAACATTTTAATTATAATTATTGCCCTGGGGGCAAATTATGGCATTCGATATCGATCGAAATTTGTATTTAAATTGTATTGAAATTTCGATCAATATCGATTGCGGTAATTTGGCCCCTGAAGAAGATATCCAGAGAATATCGAAATATTGAAAAATAAAAAAAAAATAATTTTCTTTTATTATAAAAGTGACCTAAGGCCCATTAATAAAACAAATAATTAACATATCTGTCTTGCATTATAATGCAGCTAAAAAACAACCCCATAAAATACGAAAGTTTGTTTTACTTGGCAGTATAATTTCTCACATGCAATTTTTGTTTCATTTTATAAAAAGAGGCTGCACATGCTTATTTATTACACATGTGGCAAAACAAGTCCTATTTTATTTGACAAAAGTAATAAAATATTATTTTAATATCGAGACAATTATAACTTCTTGGTAGTAGAGACAATGAAAAAATAAACAAAATATAAACAAAACAAAAAAAAAACAGAAATAAAAAGCGAAAACCCGTACCTCTTATGTTATTGTTACTTGCTATCTGAAAGCAGGCCATAAATTTAATTTTTTGTTTTGCCTCTACTTGGGAAATTGTTTTCAAGATTATTAACTTTATTTATTTTTTATTTAATATTATTTATTTATTTATTTGTAATGAATTTAGTATTATTAAATTCTTTACTAATGTACGTACAGATTATTTATTATTATTATATTAAAATGGTTATTCAAATAAGTGGTAGCACTTAAAAATAACTATTTATGCAGATAGAACATAAATTTTTCATTCTTTCCAAACATTTCTATAATTAATAAAGTTTTATTACATACTTACCGCTGCGTTACAATCTGATAAGCGGTTTTTTGTCCAATTTGTGGTAAAATTTGCAGTTCTTTCATAGAGCCTTTATTGAGTAAATCTAAAATGGCTTTGCGATGTTTAGTTAAACTAGTTTTGGTATTTGCTGATGTTGATCCATTGCAATATCCTTCAATGATTGTGTTATTAATTAAATTAACTTTTTTATTAGTTTTGGCAGCTTTTGAACTTTTCGAAATTGCTTGTTCTTGTGGAGTCAGTGAACTTTTATTATGTACCCCCAAACGTACGCTTAGACGTTTGTTTTGATACACTTCCAAAACTGATTTTCGTGAACTTCGACGTAATGACTGATTCGTATTTAACAATACAGAATCGTTAATTGGCGCTTCCATTGATTGTCCATGATGTAGTTTTTGTGAAATGCGGCGTGAACGACGTGTTGATTTGTTTACCGTCTTACTTAAATTTGTTACACCCACAAAGAAATCCTGTGTAAAAGATGACGTTGAAGGATCCTGATTTGTATGAATTGGGCTTGATGCTGTTACTTTATGAATTTCTGACGGAATTTCAGGAACTTTAAACACTTCATCGCTGCTATTAAACTTGATAAGAAATAAGTTTAATATTTAACTGTTTCGTATAAATAATAAATATGACTTACTAATTGACACTTTCCGCGTATTAATTCAGTTTGTGAGTTTCGATTTATTTCCTTATCATTTGTTAGTTCATTTTGTTCATACAAAACTTCTTTTACAATAGTTTTTAATTCTTGACGTATAGTAGACGGTAAGACCGTAAGTTTATTTGGGGAAGTCGCTGGGGCGGGTGTTTGGGGAAGGAGTGTGTGTATATTTTGTTGCAACATTTTTAATAAATTAGTCTCTAAATCGTTTCTAAACTCTGCCATACATTTTCGAATAGCTGGACTTAAACTAAATAAAAAAGCATAAATGTAATAATTCTGGTCCTACTACGCAAAACTTACTTTGTGCTTCCTTTATTCGCATAACCCTCGATAGCAGTTGATGTAGACATATTTAAGCTCAGCAAGGAACCGTTTGAATCTAACGTTCTGTTGAATAACGATTCACGGTTATGAGTTGATTCCATATTGTTCATTTTAGGCAGATTTATTCCAACATTTGATAGCTTCGGTCTAGAAATATGTATATTTTGTGGGAAGTTTAAAAAAAAGCACGCATTAAAGTTGTATGCCTTTTATAATCGTGTAAAAGTGAGTTCTAATTATATAATTGAATTGTTATATATTTTTCTAATAGTTGTATGGAAACCATTTTGCCTCTTTTAAAAATATAAATTATAAGTATTTAATTTAGTTCAAGTTATTTTTGTTTTTATTACCTGTTACAGTCAGCAGATATTTCAGTTTTATTGCATTTGTTTACTTCAATCTTCCGCTTTTTAGGAGTAC
This sequence comes from Linnaemya tessellans, assembly GCA_951800035.1. NCBI lineage: Eukaryota > Metazoa > Arthropoda > Insecta > Diptera > Tachinidae > Linnaemya > Linnaemya tessellans. Next base: position 81,231,453 of record OX637536.1, on the reverse strand, counting down.
AAAAAGTATGACTCTTAACAGCCGATTTTACTTGTACGCCGTATAGTGTGGAGTAAGAACGCTTTTGGGGTGTAACTCTAGCATTATTTATCTGCATAGGTTTTCCTTTATAAGGTGTTTGCTTTAGTTTAATATTTTTCTAAAAAAATTAAAAAGTATTTTTGGATTTTTAAATAATATTTAAATGAATTCAAACAAACTGCTTATTAGTTAGCAAATATGGAACATATTAAGAAAATCGATCGGTCCGAATCGCTTCCAATTCTCAGAGAATCTAAATTTGAGTAACATCTTTGAAACGCCACCTACATACAGACATAGTAAATTCTTTCCCAGGAGTAGTCACTCAAAACGTCGTGATCTAGTGAAAACACGATTTTTTTTCAAAACGGGGAAAAAAACAATAAATTTCCGATTTTTTAAGAATTTTAAATGTTTTAGCGGAGATTGAAAAATCTACACAAAAAACTTTCAATATTATATAGGGTCCGCCAAATAACTTTTTTTTAAAAAATGCTATAAAAAAACTACTGAATATTTTCTCAGATTTCTTTTTTTATTTGAAAGAACAATCCTTCCGGTTAATAATGGAAAATAATTTCATTCAAATGGCTGCATGGCCCGATAACGATCGCCATTGACTGTAACGGCCACTCCTTGCTCATTTTCGAAGAAAAATGGCCCAATTATGCCTCTGGACCAAACTCTGCACCAAACAGTGACTCGTTTTGGGTGCGTCGGCTTTTCAATGTATGCGTGAGGGTTTTCTGTCCCGCAAATGCGACAATTTTCCTTGTTTACATACCCGCCACGATCAAAATGAGCTTCATCTGAAAATATAATTTTTTTTTTGGCAAAATCGCCATCTTCTGTAAGTCGATCGCAGGCCCACTTACCAGCGTTGTACAAGCGTATACACAAACATATTCGTTCAGCGGAAGGATAAAACTAATTATCTGTCAAATCAGACATGAGCTAAGTGTTACCATTCACGAAATAAGCACTAGTTGAAAAAAACACGTTAGATTGCGGACCCTATATATAGTGATTTCTAAACATTTCATAGATAGGTTTCGGATCTTTTAAACAGATATCCTCGCACAGCGGTTGAAAGTAACTATAAAGGCGAGATTGGACTACTCTTCAGTATAATTATTTTGCCTGTATTATTTCAAATAAAAAATTAAGATTTACCAGACTTAGAGCAGCCTAGTGAAAAATTTTCTGCTGATCAATCTGCTTACACAATGGAAGTAGGTTTCGTTGGGACAAAATCTACATTTTACAAGGAAAGAATAAGTAGCATAATAATGGATTTGATTGCTGGGAAAGTGATTTAAATTCCTAGAAAGTACTTACCTTAATATTAGCTATGATATTGTTTATTTCTGGAGCATTTTTCAGCTGTTTGGCATTTTGGGCAAATCTCAATGTTGACAATGTTTCACTTAAGTCTTCACGATGGGGACTGACGCAGGCCAGCAATGTTAGATATGAATTAGAGTTTAGTGATTCTAAGCAAACAAACAAATATTATAATTAAAATTTTTGTAGGAATTTTATGTTGCATTGTTTTATTAGTAATTTCCACATAAGCATGATCTGAAAAGGTTTTTAACCGAATTACCAATAAAATTAGTATAGAATGCAATTCCTGCACTAAAATCTACAACTGAATTTAAAATTACATTAATTTTTATATCGTTTTTAAAATCTCTTATTCGACATATTGTCTCAATTAAATTAGAGTTTTTTGTTTGTTATGTGGTCAAGTATGTCAATATGCCTGCATTTCATTGGTTCTTACACCAAATCATGAGCAGATTTTAACCTAATTCAAAAATATTTTCGAATTGGGTTAAAGTCTACTGATAATTTGCTGTAAGAACCTACATATGAAATGCAGGCATATGGACATGCTTGACCACATAACAAACAAAAAGCATTAATTTTTATGTTAATACGTTGTGTAATTGCAATATTGAAATGGACGATATTGGTGGTCAGTGTCAGTATAAGTACAAAATATTAACTTAAAAATTAAATTAAGTGCACTGATATGGTTTATGGCGATTTAAATACATTGACATTATTTATGACAATCATTTAGGTGAGGAATTATTATATTTATCCCACTGAAGTTTGAATAACTCTATATTCGTAAACGGAGTAAGGCCGGCAGACTATCAGAAAACATGGTATAAAATAATATTTTCTCTTTCACGTCATTATTACAACTTTACAATAGTTTAGGCCTATATTTCTATCCTGTTTCCAAATGTTCCAGTGACGAATGGGACTCTTATTAATAGAAAGATACGATATTTATCAAGTCTGAACACTCAACACTAATAACTAGCTGAAATAAACATTTTTAAAAACTTTTTTTCAAAAATATTCCAAATATACCGAAACGTATAGGTTCATTATCCCACGAAATCTAAGGCCATCAGCCTGAAACTCTGACAGGTGATTTTTTTATTATTTTCTTAAAGACCGAAACTAAGCTAAGTTTTTCCTTCAAAATTTTGTATACAAATTTGATAATGGAGGTATAATGTTTTCAAATTAATTTAACCTACTCTAACTAAGATCTCGAAAATTCAGACTTAGAGTTTACACATCCATAAATATGTATATTTATATGCACATTCGGTCTATTAAGATCCAAAGCATTATATTATGGTATTGGATACGTTACTAAACCGTATTTAGCCAAAACATATCGGAAGCATCATATTGTTAATAATTTAACCGAATTTGGGCGAACATTATTCGAAACATTTATCGTTCGTATCATTAAGTAGTTAACCTTATGATATCCGAAGTATAATCTCATAGGATCCTATACAATGTCGTACCATGGTTAAGTGGTTAACGGAACAACATAAATACGAGGCGTTCTATCGTTCATAGTACATCACTTAATCGTCCATAAGTGTTACCCACGCATAGCATTACACCGTTCATAATATTTCACTTAATTGGTTTATTAACCCATCCATAGTTCACGTAAGTGTAGCAAAACGTAAATTACAATTAAAAAGTAGTACATGTACATATTATTACCTTGCAAAACTGAACTTAAAACACTGTCTCTATAAGGTATTACTTTGCTGCCTGCTGTCATTGCCTGTAGAACTTTTCCAATTGATAGAAGGCCTTGATTGATGTGCACTCCTTCGGACATCGCCATACCTTGATGTCCCGTTCGTCTAACACCTTCAGATCCAGCTAAATCAACAATATTCATGCAAGATGTAGTTATAGATTCTTCGCCATTCACCTTTTGTGTTCTAGAACGAACATGTATTGTGAATATTGCATGAGAACGAGAGCTTTGCATATTCATTTTGGTAGGACGTACATGACGATTTTTGTTGCCTTGCATCAATATAGCGTAGCAATCTTGAAGATTATTTAAATTCCTTCTCGTTCCTCCAGTATATTTGTAGCCTAAAATTAATTTATGTTTATCAAGACTTTGAAGAATGAATATTATTCGGTACATATAGTGAAAGCGCGGTACAAAAATAAAAAAAATTGGACTTGAATCTCTTTTCTTCCATCTCCATCCGCAGCGGTCCATTGAAGAAACTATTCAATCCGGTCATGTATACACATGTACCTTGCACTGATTATGTTTTTGTTGACATATTTTTTTTTCTTTTAAATTATCTTAACTTTGAAATTATAGAATCTTGTATACGTTGTAAATACCAATTTTTGGAGTGTAAAAATTAAAACAGCTTTATTTCAAAAACTTTGTTGGAATCGTTACAATATTAGTCTTATTAACAATCGTACAAAGAAATGACGTCATACGTCAACCGTGTGAATGGTGTTAAATAGAATCTATTGTTTTCAAGCTTCGCTATTCTTTATTACATATTCACCCTCATTTTAACGATAAAAACTATGATGTTTTGTCTAGTCTGCATCAAATTGTTATTCTAGCTGTCGTTATTATTGACTTCTAACATATTCTACCTTATTCTGTAACGAGTTGTCAACGTCACATCAGGATAATATAAAAACCGGACACTTATATAATCTTTGTGAACAAAAATTTACTACTTCTGACAATCTGTGACTGTTCTCTAAAGCATTGAATATATCTGTGGTCGGAAAGAAAAGTAATACCGAAATGTGTTATTTTTTATATTGTCTTGACGAGACGTTGGCAAATAGCTACGGAATAAGGGGAATTTTTTACACTTATATCGCGAATTAAAGCTCTTGTAAACGTTAGCACCCACCATTCGGTTCATTATCAATAAAATTCGATTTTTTTACTTAGACCGGCATGCAGGGCATGAACATAGTATGCAACGAATTATGTTGGAAGCTTGAGAGAAGGTGATAGTGTTGTTTATGTGGCTGTTTTGTACTTTATTATTATATTGGAATTAATTTCAAAATTAATATCAATTTCAATTTTATCAATTGCGAATTACTACAAAGTTTTTAACGTTTATTAAAATTGGGCACAGTTACCATTTACTCAAACATTGGGGGCTAAGTTCATAGGCACTGGCCAAAATAAATTGGTTAAAATCAGAATGTTCGATTTCATTACAAAACAGACCGGTTTTGACAAAAGATGGAAGCACATAGCAATGGTGTTACAAAAAAGCGGACAGAAGAGCTATCATAAGATTTGCTTCCATTGCCAGTGATTATTTAAGTGCCAATAGAGTTTCCAAACAATTTACAACACAATTCTTGTAAAATTTAACACTTTATAGAACCCTGTCGAATTTCGGATATGGAGAAACTTTAACTAAGAAAGCCGGCTTCTATTTACTTACACATTTGACACACTTTTATGTGGAGCAAGTGCATACATACATACACTTAGTGCAACCCCATAATATCAAGTTACTATATTGACACTTATGGGTTAACGATTTTCGTATATGAAAGGACATCTTTAAACGTGTTCAAAAATCAGAAATTTTAAGGTAAGCACTAAATACCAATCAAAAATATTTTGATACAAATGCGAGGATATTAACACAAACTGTTTCATACATAAGCAATAGACAGTATCATAGAATGAAATGTAAACAATTTATCTCAATTAACACTTTCATAGTTGTAAGTGGTTACGCTTTTTTGGCTAATATTTGACAAGTTGAACACCTCCTTAAAATTTAACAAGTTCTTATTTTTTAAATTTCTATAATACTACGTAATAAACAAGAGTAGTAAGTTCGTAGCTTTCCTTAATGTTGAAAGTTTGCACAGTTTACATATTCAATTTTCACACAAAGTTTTCGAATCAGTATTTATATAATTCTTCTTACATACCTCTCGCAACTATTGGCTCGTTCGTATTTTCCCCTAATAAATCGTAAACCTTTTCATTGTAAATTTCAATAAATGATACCGATATCTCATTTTTTTCGGATAAACAAACATTTTCGTTGTTATCCTGCATTTCAGAATTCATCTCAATAGCAGCAAGTATTTCTTTTAAACACCTTGGAATAACCCCAACATCGTCGGCATTAAAGCTCTGAAACGTAGATATTTGCTCAAAAAAGAAATAAATCTGATTCGACGTGCAATAAAATTTACCTTAGAGTTCAATCCCATAGTATATGATTTGCCTGTACCCGTCTGACCATAAGCCAATGCAGTACAATTGAATCCCTGCTTCACCTTAACCACCAACGGCTTTATTAATTTATCAAAAATATCTTTTTGAGTAACCATTGGACCCAAGACGTGATCAAACGTAAATACTGATTCGTTTACAATTATATTCTTTAAAATTAGTAATACAAATTAATATTAGAATAAAAAATATATAAATATGTCAATGTTTATCCTACATTCCCATTGGGATGGTAAGTTATCACACTGGAATGCAAATTGTTTTGCAAGTGATCTCTTGATGGCCGTTCACGCACTGCTATTTTAACAGCACTGTTTTCATTCGTATTGTGCATTATTCAAACTATTTATTTTATTATCTTTATGAAAATTTAATATTTAAAATTATGTTTCAAAATTTCTGCTGGCGTCCTTTTAAATTGTTCAAATACAATTTAAGAACTCTCAGTCTCCGTATACATCATATTTGGAAGTGTTTGAATAATTCAGGGATAGGAATCAAGCAACTCTGCATAATAAACTAAATTATGTTATACATATAGTGCTTTCGTGCTGATATGGTTATAATATGTAACCGATAAAATCAAGTATTATCTTAAAAAATTATTTTGTTAAAACTAACACAAATGTTTTCTGAGTTACTTTAAAAACATTTTTGTGACATACAACCTTGTTTTTGCTGTACAAAATTTAGTGATGACAATTGGAAAACTGAAAACAGCTGATGACCGTATATTCCACTGTATCCGAAATATTCTTTTAAGCATCTGCTTGGTTTTTACATAAATTAATTGATTGAACTTTTGATCAGAATCGATGAAGGACAGTGCTGTAATGCAGTCTATAGTAAATGATAGTGTCAACCGCTGTCAGTAGTGTTCAAAGACCAGTGTTATGTCTTCATAATTGAACACCTAAGACAACTTTAACACTTATACAGATTAGAAAAACCCGATACCATATTCGTAAACAAAGTGCTGAGTCGAAGTCGGTATCGTAGGCTTTATAGCGCAAATGGTAGCTCCTTCTAGTACAGTACATTCATATTCATAATAAATTGATATAGTGTATATGCACCCATATACATAAATATTAGTTATTGCGCTATTTATTATATTAAGCATCGTCTATACTCTGCGCTTTGAACAAAGAGTTTACTAGAACCACCTGGGTGTCAATTATCTTTGTCTTTGCTTTTGCCGTCTCCTGCTTTACTTGTCAACAGCTGATAATCAGAAACCACCTTGCGTTACCAGTGACTTGACTTTTTGAAAAAACTTAAATTTTATTTTGTTTTTTGTCTTTATTCTTCATTTTCTTCTCGAAGTTTGTGGGCAAAAAGCTTTATTCATTTTGGTGTTCGGAACCAAAATTTTACTTGTAATTTAAAACCAATTACTACGTCTTAAGTATTTCAAAATTTGTCTATTATTAATTATTACAGGAACCAGACAACCATTCTTGACTTAAAGGTAATTAAAATATAAAAAATATTTAATTAAACGAATTGTTTATATGTATATAAATAAATACATGCATACATACAAGTTTTTGTCTAAGCAAAGGGGTTTTATATATACATATATTACGTCCTTGTAACAAATTGTTTAATTTTGAAAAGTTTTGTAATTATTGCATGAAATTCGTTTACAACAATACAAAATTATGTGCACAAATTCATATATACATATGAATATTTGTGTGCATGTGTTTGTCCGATGCATTGCGCAATTTACAAACATTCATTTCCATTTGTTTATATTATGAGCAATTTCCAGATATAGCTTTCTTATCAGATAAGGTAACAGTGCTTCCAAGTTCATTTTAAAATTCAGCAAATTTGAAATCAAAATATTTTGGAATGTTTAAAACGCAGGGAGTAGTGACCAAGGCTACATCCGCCTTCTTCAGCGTTCTGTTTAGTTTTCCATTAGAATGTGAGAAATTATTTTATGTATTGTAAATGAATTTATTGTAATTATGGATCTACTTATACAAAATGAGGAACTAATTTTAAACTCTAGCCTGGTATCGCTATTTTTAGAACAGCAAAGATAAAGCTAATTAAAAAATCGTTTAAGTCGATTTAAGAATATTATTCTGCATAGAATTGGTTTTAACTGAAAAATTCCGATATAAAAGCATTAGCGACTATTTCAAATATTTTCGTAAGTTGGTCAACATTTTGATTTTTAAATAGTTCGCTTCCAATATATTATAGGTACATGTAGATAGTACACTTATTGGTTAAAATATATTGTATTTCATTGTACTATTGTCATAAAATTTGAAGAAAATATGAAAAATTCATCAAATTCTGCAAAATTTTTAAAGAAAAAGTTGAATTTAATATGTAATGTTATTATGGTTAAACAAATTTTAAGCAAGAAAATATTGCTTTGTTAAAAAATTGTTAGGGCTTTAAAAATAATTAGATACATATGTGTATGTATGTGAGTACATTTTAGTTGAAGCAAATATCGTAGATCTAGTTAATTTTTTATAAAAACGTTAAAAGGAGTTATTTACTTTAAAAAAGTCCCAATTTTTCACAGAAGTAGAATTTGTAAAATATTTTGCATACCTCATTGGAGAGCGGAAGCTATTATTGCTACAACATGGGGAATTAATAGATATTATGATAGAGCACGATGATGATGATGAAGAGTTTTTAGTTTAGGAGGCTGTCGATATTTTTCAGTACTTTTCGATAATTTAGTTCGATTTGAGTAAAAAGTACATGTCTGTTTTTTGTGTATATTCAAAAAGGCAATTCTAATTCTTTAAAGAAAAGAAAAAGTTTTAATATCCTATTATTTCATTGTACATAAAGAAGTAAGTTCTAAGAATGTACAGGAACAGTTATAGAAAATTGTGATAAAATTATTCTCCAATGCCGTTATATTTTGTTTAGAAATTGGTTTAGTGGGAAGATATCACTCAATGAAAATCGTCCAAATACATGGAAATATTTATTTATGAATTGTATGTATGTAGTTCATATATATGAAATCCAAATATAATATGAGATTAAATATTAATTGCTAGTGGAACTTTTCATTAAAAACTGCCAAATGTAGTTAATAAAACACATGTGGGCATTTTATCATAATTCCTTATTGAACAGAACATTGAAACTCTAAATTAAATGTAAATTTCGTAATTCTAGGTAAAAGTTAAACTTAATGTAAACGCATATTAAACAAAGAAAACGTTAACAGCGTTTTGACAAAGCACGACACATTCGGTATCCATTCCTGTAAAACCACTTCAAATAAATAACATTTTCTTTTGGCTCTAACAACTTTTTAGAACAAGTTTTCTTTGTTGTCAAAGTCAGAACTGTATATCTTTAACAAAAGAAATTAAAATGTCAGCTGACTCGCTACCAAGGTATGTAACAAAGGAGAGGGAGCTTAGCAAAGTGATTGTGCATTTTGTTTTGCACTCCCTCTGTACATACATATGACTATGTATCTGTTTACCTTTGAGTTACATTCAACTAACAGCTCATTTGGATTATTTGCAAAACAACAACAAAAGTTTTTTTATTTCAAGTTCAATTGCAATTTGAAAAGCATAAAAAACATATACGTAATTTGCAGTGTTAGTTGAATATTGACATCAAGCAATATTTTGAAAATAATTCATCTGTTAGCTAAAATCATCAAATATTTCAATATATTAAGAATGAATTCCAATGGTGCTCCTGGTGCTAATGGCTCGGATATGTCGCCTGAAAATATTCTAGGAACATCTCCTGGTGCTTCCAGTCTGCGTTCGCGTACTGATAGCGAAAGTTCAGATAAGTGTGTTTTCTAATTAGAAAATTATTATTTCTAAGTATAAAACTAGATATTTTGCGTATATTTAGATTACTACGTTTCGTTTTACCCAGTATGGATGGAAGTCCACCCAAAGTAATGACTTTGGATGATGTAGCAGACGTTGTTAAAAATATACAAAATATGGAATTAGTTCATGAAATTGCACTAAATCCAGAATTTAAACTGCAACCATACGAACCACCAGAAAATAGGTGAGCATTGCAAATAATTTAACCAATACAATTTCTAACTTTATATTTTAATATCAAGTCTTGAAAAACGTATTAAGGAAACGATTCACAAAGTTTTTTGGGATCACCTACGCTTACAACTAAATGAGAATCCACCTTGCTATGACCATGCTATTAGACTTTTAGCTGATATTAAGGAGTGCTTTCCACAAATTTTGTCACCGAATAACAAACGTGCTTTGGAGCATATAAATGAAATACTCGACGAGTCTGTAATACGTCAACAAGCCGAAAAAGGAGTTTTAGATTTTAGAAATTACGCCAACTTTATCATACAGATTATGGCCAAGTCATGCGCTCCAGCTAGAGATGATGCTATACAACAATTAACACAAATTGAAGATGTTGTTGACACATTCAAGGGAATTTTGGAAACGATGACCTTGATGAAACTTGATATGGCGAATTTTCTACTCGATTTTTCTCGAAACGATCTAATGGCCAATTCGGTGGAATATGAAAAGCAAAAATTTCAAGAGTACTTGGAGTATTATAAATGTAAGGCTTTGCTATATTCAATAATATCAATTTGCTTTATTATTCAAATTCGTGAGGATATGTACCCATAAAATATTTTTCTTTGTAGTTGGCTTTCCGGCTACTGAAAATTGGCTTAAACGCAATCGTACTCAAGATGCCAGTAGTGCACCAATTGTTGAAGATCAAACAATATCCAACGCATACATGGAATTATTAGACTGGACAGAGGGCGTAGATTTTCCGGAAATCCTATCCATCGATAAAGATCGCATTTTAAAATTATCCCAAAGGGCAAAACGTGTATGTGTAGGAGCATCTTTGATTGCTATATGTGCTGCCGTTCCCATAATATCACAACGCTCGAAAAATCGCTCGGAATTGGCAAATCAAATTAAAATATTACTTCAAACTGTCACAAATGAAAAGTAAGAATATAAAATTAATTTGCTTTAGATAAAACTACACCTTGCTTAGCTTGGTTGAATACATTCCAAATCGTCATTCCTCAATTACAGGAATCAACAAATTTTAAATTATTGTTTAAAATGAGAATGTCTTTAAGAATGGATAGTTTTAACTACACATTGAATTAAAACTCAATATTTTTACTTTTAGAGATATTAGCGATCTAATAGATAACATTTGGGTGCAAATAAAAACCGTAATCAATCAGTATTTGGAAAACGAAGGTCAATCTACAATGGATGCTGCATCTGAATCTTTACTTAACACACAAATAAGACAAATTGCTAACAAAGATTCACCCGTACGACTACTTATGTGTATGTATTCATGAAAAAATGTTATATACATACATACATATGTATATATGTAATTGCTTTAATATAAATATTTTAGGGAAACGTTTCCAACTATATGTTCGTTTGGCTCTACGCTCGAAGGCTGGTCTTCCTCCACCTCCGCCTGGATACAATGACTTCAAAGAGGATTTAGAAAGTTGTGCAACTGCCTTTAAACGAGTTATAGCTTATAATCATTCTGTTTTCGGTGAATATCTTTTGAGTATTTTAACAAAACGACAACCTGACCTTTCCAATAGTGCTATGAATGAAAGTGCTAGCAGCTCACGCTCTTCGGAAACTAAAAGTGAAGAATAGGTGTTAAAACATACAAATACAAACGTACCAAATAGCACAAACATTAAGTGTACGTAAGTTTTAATGCTTTGAATTGTTAATTCGACAAAAACTCGTATGTGTTCGAAGACTGAGTGTTGAAAGAAAAGGGGGGTGCATTTTCTTCGAAATCAAACTATGATAAATGTGAATTAATACAGAAATGCAGACATCGAAATAGCATTTAAACCCCTTAAGAAAAAAAGAAGAGGTATTGGACTTCAACAAAGCATTCAAAGATAAATCTTCTAATTAATAGCATCAAGTGCATAACATTTTTAAAATTTGTAATACTAACGTAATAACATATTATGTAAAGCAATAATGACCCTGTTCTCTTTAACAACTTTATATTATCTCCATATGATTCAAAATATAAAATAAATTAATTTAAAATATATACATATTAATAAAAATTAAAAGTAAATATAACTAAGAACTTTTTTTGTAAATGTTTGCCACTAAGAAGATATGATGATTGCTGGGGTCCGAGCGAACGTTCCATAAAATGTTTTTAAATTATTTATTTATCATGTTCGTATACAAAAGTAATACGAACAACCCAAGGCGAATTCAATAAGGTGAACTTATTTATGCAACTCTGTATAGGGAACATGTATTTTGTTAATGTACAGGCTTCTGAAGTGTCAAATTTAGTTAAGCAGAAAAAAGTAAAATATTAGATAGAAAAAAGAAAAATTTCTATGCTGCATTCGATTAAGATATTAAATACATAAAATTTAAAAAAGTACAACCAGTTTAATTTGTAATTGTAAATGCATCAATAATACTATACAATGGAGTGATAGTAGAAGAGGTATGGCTGTTACAATAGCCAGATATTCTTTGTTGCGTTTGGAGGAGGGGCCACCACACACCAAAAACTGGCTGAAAATTGAATGACAATTTTATGCCGAAATGTCGCAAAATCTTTGCGTTTGCTACTCAACTTAAAGCCGGTAAGGGCTTGACTATTTATATATCAGTCATGCAGAGAGATCATACCAAAATCGGCAATACTGCTATAGAGGCCAAACAGTCGTTGTGCAAGTACATGGATGATGAGATAGTAGAAGGTTTTTGTGATGTTATGGTGGCCGTGCAGAGTATAGGAAGAGTGATCGTGTACGTGAAAGACAACGAGAACGTACTCGTGAGTTGGAAGTTAATCGTGCTGCTCCCATTGTTCGACGTGGACCATCACTCCACGGAATGCGATCTTCTAAAATATATCATTAATCGTATACGCAATCAAACTCATACTGATGCTTAATGATAATTGATTATGCTTTATTAGTGGATGTTGCCAAACTATCAGCTACAGTAGCTCAAAATGCTAATATTCATATAGGAAGTAATACCAGCAATATTTCGCCTAAAAAGATCTATGCATAAATCAAGAAGCTTTCTCTACCAAAGGAAAGAGATGAATTTTTAAGATGGTATCTAAAATATTTGGAAAACACTATTCGGCCATCAGAGCCAGCAGAATTCAACGGACAAACAACAACAGCAACAGAAAGATTTATAGCCATCAGGAACCGATGATGGTGATTTAGCTGAAGCCGATCAAAATTGTTCCTTAAATAGCAGCGGTGGCAGCTGCACCTTTAAATGTTTAATAATGATAGCGATTGGATTTATTATCCTTTACTCTAATACTTACATATATTTATATGAATACTTCCAGTAATAAATTGATCATACAAAATTGTATATTAAAGAAAATTTATTAATTTTTCAATACAATAAATACTAAACAACTAATTTGTAACAAATGATTGAAATTGTTAAATATTTTATAAGTCGCTCCATTTACCTCTGCTTGCAACAGCATTTGGAACATGGAATGAAATTCCCTCTCCCTTGCCGAACTTCTTGCACACGAAGCACAACCGCATATTGTTTTTTCCACTTTTTTAGTCAAATTGGTGAAATTTTATAAAAACTGTTTTTGGCGCACAAAAATGTTAGTTGAATGTAATTGAAAAAAAAAAACAAAGCAAGCAGAAGAAGATTTTGACAGACCAGCGTAAAATCACCTGATCGACATTTTCTGAAATAAGGTCACCTGATTGAATTCGCCTTGGAACAACCTATTAAAAAATTTAAGGTTTACATGTGTGAATAACAGTTTGTTTGTTTCATATGTGAACCACTCCGTTAAATATTTGTATATAAAATGCAAAGCGGCAACGCTTTCAGTTAATTATTAAACTGCTGTTGTATTTAACATGTGGCAGCCCCATTTAGAAACACAAAAACAAATGTTTTTGGACCGGCACCACAAATTAACTTTTCCTTGCTATTCAAGGCAGATTTACCAGGTACTCTCAGTACCGCAGCTGTATATTGAAATTTGTTGAGCTACTGTCAAAAGTTTATATACAAGCCACATAAAATGTTTTTTTTTCTTAAATCTTCCTTGTTAATGATGCTTTTTCTTCCTTGATTTTGACATTAGCTCTTCATTTTCTACCAACAAAATACGTGTGGTTTTTGGTGTTGTTTCATTGTTGTACTAGTAAGAGTACCTGGTAAATCTGCCTTGTTGCTATTTTATTCTTGAATTTAGTTTAAATAATTTTTAACCCGAAAATGCCTAAAAGAGCATTGAAGATCTATTTGGGAAGTACGGGAAAACGAAAGAAATCTATGCTAATTGATGATGCCAAACATTTACCTGCCAATTTGGATAGTGTTGAAGATGATGGCACTAGAGAATCGTCTTGCCCAAAACCGGCAAAGGTTATGCGATATTGTAAAAACAATCAAAAACGAGAAACCGAACGTCTACTTATCTATCATAGTAAAAAATTACGCCTTAATGTTGATCACAGTGATCTTCCAGCATTTAATGCTAGCATGTGGCCTCAGGAAGATAGTAACATGCTAACTTGTTTTCCTTCTTCTTCCTTTTCCGCTCCACGCCCAATATATGTTGCTGGTCAATATTGTGAAAAGATTGACCCATGCTTTAAAAGACTGGTGAAAAGAAATTTTTTTGAAAACGGTACACGCTATAGTAGGAGCATATACCAAACAGCTGTCAAAAGTAAGCATGGTTTCTTCCTTTAAGGCCCTCAATTATTAATTTACCAACTTACGCTTATAATTTGCAGATAACAAAAATATAAGAACTAGTGTTAAGAGTGGAATATATCATAATTCGGTTTTTGACATAGCTGAACGCGTTTATACGCAACCCGATATATATTTTCAAAGTAGTTATGATTATTACTACACGGGTGGAAATTTGTGTGTTTTACCACATCAGGGAACTATTGTACATACCGGAGGCGAAAATCTGCAAGAAATGAGTAAGTATTTCTTTATTGTTAAAATTAAATATAACGTTTCAATTGCAAATCAAAAGCTTGTCAATAGTTTAGCATTAGAGCATTAAAATCAACCTGTATACAAGTGTATTCTGAGAAGCACTAGAATATACAACTTTCTTTTATTTTAGTTAAAACCAGCACTCCTATAAATGGAGTATATTGCGCTGGAACTAGAAAGGATGAGATAGCATTAATATTTGTTTAAGCTTGTGAATCAATTACGTCGAAATTTAAAATAATATCTTTAGTTATTCTAAGAAATGTTAGGTATGATCTGATGATCTGCATTAACCCCCAGTGAAATGCACATAGGAACTAGCTAAAACCCCTCAATAATCAATTTGTATTTTTTTTTTGTAAATTTGGGACAAGAATCAGCACGAATAAAATAAAAAAATTTTGTGTAAAACAATAAATACCCAAATATATAAAATTAGCTTTAGTCTGTTAAATTGTTAAAAAGGTGTAACTAAAAAATATCTTGATTTCAATATTTGTAAAAATGATTTTCTGAAACGTTAGTTTTTCGTAGAAAAAGTTTATTCTTTAAGGATTTCTTATCGAAATCGATTCTTTATACGAGGTCTGAAAGTAAAACACGCCACCGAAGAGAATGGAAAGCATGGAAAGCAGAAACAAACTGGTTAAATTTTTAAAAATTATTTATCTCGCACGAAATTTACTATTTGCTATATTGTCATAATATAATTTTAAATGAAATTTATTTATTTATTTTATTTATTTATTTATTTATTAGTTTAGTCTTATGAATAAATTCTAAGGCTAAAGATAATTTTATGAGCACTAGCTACCAGGACTATCGGCTCGTTTTGTGAATTACAATGCTAAATTAATATTTCTTGTTCCATTATGAAATTGTATACCCTATTTATGTTTTCAGTTGAAGGATCCTTTAGAATCTGCAAGGCTGTTTTGTCTTGAAAATGTTTTGACCTTATTCTTCGTAACGCAGGGCAGTCAATCAGTAGGTGCTTTATAGTAAAGTTGCAGTCGCAAACAGAGCACCTTGAGATAGCGTTCTGTTTTAAAATGTGTTGATGGGAAAAAATTGTATGGCCTAGTCGGAGTCTGGAAAAAATTTTTATTTGATTTTTCTTCACATCGGTTGGGTATATAGGCGTCTTGAGGCTTGGGTTAATATTGGCGTAATGATAGTGTTGTGATTGATTTTCTCTAATCTTGATGTTGACGTATCTGGCGATGTGACGCCGTAAATCGTTTTTTTCGATTGTGTTATCTAGCAACATAGGTGCATAACATGCGTATCGGGCTGCCGAATCCGCTTTTTCGTTGCCTGAAATGCCTATATGACTAGGCACCCAGTATACCTTGATATCATCCTTCCTGTTGAACAGCACATCCCTGATTCTCGTGACTATGTTCCAACTATTGTTATAAGGGTCTTGTATTGCCCTGAGCACTGATAAGCTGTCTGTAAAAATTACAGTTTTGTAATTTGTTCTGATTGCATATTGAATAGCCCGAAAAATAGCGCATGCTTCTGCTGTGAATATCGACGAGAATTCATACATTGAATAAAGTGCTACATTCTCTCCTAGGTCATCTACTACTGCATATGCAGGCCAAGTACGTTGTGATTTCGATCCGTCTGTGAACAAGGAATCCCAGCCGTTAATTCTTAGCACAGTTTTATTTTCAGCCCAAGTTTTTAAATATTGTTCCTTGCTTGTATTATTTTTATTAAGTTCCGATAAAGATAAATCTAGGAGTGTATTTTTGAATTTCCAGGGTGGATTTTTTATCAATTTCCTTGTGATTTCTATGGGTATGTTCATCTCACGCGCTAGGTCCAAAGATAGGGTAATTGCTGATTTGATGCGTTTTGGTCTTCTGGCGGATTTATTAGCTAGGATATCGCTGTCCAAAATGGAGTTGGTGGTTGACAATAGTTTCGGAATGATTCTACCTTTAATCAGGAGCAATCTGCTTTCTAACGATGGCAGCCCTGCTTCATTAAGGATGTTGCCTATTGGCGTGGTTCTGTAGGCATATACGGCAGCACGAACCGCTTTATGGTAAACTGGCTTAATTATGTTCAATGTTGACTTAGGACTGTTTCCATATAGAAACAAGCCATAGTCTAATTTGCTTAAAATAAGAGTTCTTGTTAAATATATTAAAGTGTTGATATGAACTGAACTTTTGTGGGATAAATAACAGATGATGTTCGCTCTGGAGAGGATTGAATTTTTTAGTCGAATACAGTGATCCTTCCAGTTATATTTTTTGGAGAAAACTATTCCCAGGATTTTCAATTTGTCAACGTTTTCTAATGTAACTCCATTAACTTGTATTTTGAAACTTTCAGAACCGCAGTGATGTTTCCTGCAAATATGAAATTTTTTTGATTTCCGTATTGAAATTTTTCCTCCAGCATAATTTGTCCATTCAATAAGATCGGTGAGAGCCTTTGTTAAGATGTTAGTTGACTCATTGTTGTTGTTTTTTTTACATAGTATGTACAGATCATCTGCGTATAGACAATGATCAATGTACTTGCAATTATTTAAAATTTTGCTGACCTCATTGAAGGCAATTTGAAATAGTTTCACAGAAAGAGGTGAACCCTGTGGAATACCATTTTGCAGCGTGAACGATTTAGATAAGTAGTTATTGACTTTCACTTTGAAATTCCTGTTTGTGAGAAATGATTTTACAAAGTTTAAAATTTTTTGCCCAACATGCCAGGATTTCAGAGTATTAAGGATGACGTGCAAACCGATGCGGTCAAAAGCTTTCTCAAAATCAATAGAGAGAATTGTGACGTGATTTTTTGCGGATAAAGATTTAGCTATATAATCATCAAGGTGTAATAAAGCGTCATCACAACCTTTGTTCGGTTTGAAAGCGACCTGTTCTTTGGTGATTTTTTTTGCTTTCCATTAACCATGTAAGTCTAGCAGCAATTATACGCTCAAGTAATTTTGAGATGCAGGGTAGCAGTGAAATGGGACGGTATGCATCAATGGTCGCGGCATTTTTGGTTTTTGGTATCGGTACTACAATTGCAGTCTTCCAGACTTGTGGAATGCAACCGCTTGTGAAAATGGTGTTGTATAGATCAAGAAGTTTTTGTTTAGAATTACCGCTTAGTTGTTTTATCATCTGGTAATTTACCCGATCCAGCCCAGGGGTCGAGCCCTTAACGCTCTTGATACAGTTCAATAATTCGATCATCGTTATGGGAGCTTCCAAAACTGCCGCTGATTTGTCAACATTGTATTCACCTGGTATTAGGGACAAATTTTGCTTGCTTGAATTGAAAAGTTCTGAAAAGTTCTCGTCTGACGCATACTCTGCCCAACTCGTTCCAAAAGCGTTTGCAATTAGTGGTGGATCAGCTAGGGTTTCATTCTCGGTATTAATAACCTTTATGGTGGAGTTTTGAATTTTATGAGTAATTCGGTTGATTTTATTCCAGATAAGAGAAATGGGTGTGTTCCTGTTTATTGTTTTTGTAAAATTGTCAAAGCTCTCCCTTTTGGATTTTTTAAGTTCTAGACGAAATTTGGCGTTACTTTTTTTGTACATGATTAAATTTGGTTGTGTTGGATTTGATTTGAAAGATTCCCACGAAGTCATCTTTTCTTTGCGTAAATGAGTGAGAGTCTCATTCCACCATGGTGCTATTTTCTTTGGAGTAAATGTCCCATTTTTTGTTTGTGGTATGTGTTTGTTGGCAGCACACCGAATAGCTTTTATAAACAGAGCTGCATCCCTGTTGCTTGTTCTTGTGAAACGTTTTTTTTGAATTTCTACTTCCGCCCCGTGAGAGAATTTTGTCCAGTCTGCCCGATGAAGGAGATATCTCCATGATTTTATTGGAATGTCGTTATTTTCCGGAATTAGTAGCGATAATCTTATAGGAAAGTGATCACTGTTGTGTAAGTCGTTCGTGACCGACCAATTGACCAGAGGAAGTATTGAAAATGAACAAAAAGATATGTCGATGTGCGTGAGTGAACCATGAGTTGACAGATGAGTGGGTTGACCATCGTTTAAAATACACAGATTCGAGCTGCCAATTACCTTTTCTAGAATTATGCCTCTGTTGTTATTTTTCCATGAACCCCAAATTGTATTCCAGCAGTTGAAATCTCCGTTAATAATTAATGGGGCTTGAAATGATGAGAAGATGGATGATAATTCTCTTTCGTCAATTTCTTCGTTTGGAGGAATGTAGAAGGAAAGAATGACTACCCTGATGTGTAATAGCATTTCGATGGCTATAACTTGGTATCTAGTGTTGATACTTAAAAGTTTGTGAGGGATATTGGATTTTAAAAGTACGCCTACCCCTTGCTTTGCTGTGGTGTTAAGTGAAGTATTGTAAAAGTAACCAGTGTAGCCTTTTGGTGTCGTAGGGGTATAATTGCAAGGACAGTGCGTTTCCTGGAGGCAAATCATCTCAGGGTTATTTTCTCTTATTAGTAGTTGTAAGTCACAATAATTATTTAGATAGCCCTTTATGTTCCATTGAAATATACTGAAGCCCATGGAGAAAGAAAAAATAGCTTTATTTTGTAGGGGGTTACTTGATTTTTGTAAGAGAATTTTAGCTAGTTGGGGTGCCATTATAGTGGCTTACGGAGATGTTGACTCCATCAGAGCCTCATCAGGAGACTCTGCTGGAAGGAAGTACGAGTTGGTTCGAATCAAATTTTGTGTTAAATTAGATATTGGTGATTGGAGTTTATTGTTTGTTGTTTGTGATGCTATATTTTCAATTGAGCTGTCTGATTGGTTTGGACTGCCTAAGTTTCGTGAGAGTATATCGTTTATTGTTTGACTTTTACATAATACGTTGTTTTTGTTTGGTTGCTTGTCGGTAGTTGTTGTAGTGGTGGTGTTGAGTTGGTTATTTAAAGTATGTTTTGATGAGGATGGTTTATTTGCAAGATCTGTTGTTGTTGGTGTAGAACTATTTTTTTGGTGTTCATTTTCTGTTTGTTTAACGGTTTCTTTTTGCTTTGTACTGATTTCTGAGGTGATTGAAGCATATGACCTTGTTTTTTGATTCTTACCTGTTGGGTTAGAGGCTTGGTATTTTCTACGAGCTTCGCCTATACTACAATAATTCTTTGTTTTTATTATAAGAATCTCTTTCGTTTGCAAATAGCGTGGACATTCCCTGTGAGTTGATGGATGTTCGCCTGAACAGTTGGTGCAAAACGTGCGTGAGCAATTTTCTTTTTCGTGTGGTGGTAAGCCACATTGGGCGCATGTTGGGTTACCATTGCATCTTTTTAACGTATGTCCAAGTTTCTGACAATTTTTGCAAAGCATGGGGTTAGGATAATAATAATCAACTTTACACCTGTACCATGCCACGTCAATAACAGGGGGAAGGCGATAGAGGTTGAATGTTAGTACTATTTTACCGGTTGCTGATCGTGTCTTCCCATCTTCATTCAGCCTGGTGAATTTATATGCTTCAATGACGCCTTGACTTTTCATTTCTTTGACAATTTCTTCTTCGGATACTTTTTTAAGGCAAGGTGCATATATTACGCCTTTAACGGAGTTTAAAGAAGCGTGAAGTTTGCAGGACACAGCACATTGCCCCAGCGACTTCGTTTTAAGGAACCTATCTGCAACACGAGTATTACGAGCAAGTATGAGTAGACTGCCATCACGTAGTTGAGTAATCGAGTTGAATTCAGTGCTTATTGCCTCAATACTTTTCTTAAGGATGAACGGGCTAATATCGGACAGCGTTTTCGAAGGATCTACTGATGAAATGACCACGTATTTTGGGTTACTAATTGTGTCCAATTTTGGCGTTGGAAGATCAGGGTAGTCGTTTGGTTTTGGTCTTTTTGCGGCGTTTTCTATAAACTCTCCAAGTAGGTGGAACCTATTATTGGAGAGCCTATCCGGGGGGTCTGGGCCCGGAGGCATCTTTAATTATTTTAATTTGAACTGATTATAGGTTCTACTGTTTAATAGGCTTTGTAATTCACAAGTTCTTTTTTTTTCTTACTTGTAAAATAAAAAGAAAAGCAAAAGGAATGCGGAAAACCGTTAGCTTATTTGCTTTGTATGTATAAAGCAAGCAGTAACAATATAGAAACACAACCGATCGCTCTGAGAGATAGTCGAAGACTGTAAATGAAATTTATTTATGCTCTTCATACAAATTCTTCACCGAATAAACGTATAAAAATTATGGAATTTGGTTGAACTATATTGATGATTTGATATAAGAAGTAATGAAATGCAGGCACAACGATTTACATACTTAACCACACAACAAACAAAACATTTTGTTTAATTCTGGGTTACTTTAAATTTAAAAATAATTTTTTTTTCTGAAAACAAACAGAAATGTTTAAAATTTTTGCCATTTTCTATTTCCCTTTGGTGGCGTGTTTTATAACATTAAAGTCTCAGTTGTTTTTCTCCAAATCCATAATTTTGCTAATTAACAATTCTGCATCTATTCTGTAACTATTTGCCGAGATTAACACAATATCAAAAATATTATACATTCCTTTGTAGAGAATAATCAGAGTTTGTGAGAAATAGTTCGTTCTGTAAATTAGAGTTTTATATTTGATATTGTCGATAAATAGGTATAATATAAAAGTGAATATATTTTTAAATTCTTTACTCTAATATATTTAAACTTAAGGTATCTTTACTTTAATTTAAAATATATTAATTTTCAATATTTCGTCACTCCTTTGTGTGTATTATATTAGAGTATAAAAGCGAATATATTTTCATATGGAATATGTATGTCTATTACATTAGATGTTAAATGCCAACAATTGTTTAATTTTTACAACATCTTTCATTAATTTTTATAAACATGCTATCTCTAGTGTGAGTAGGCTACAAAAGTAAGCAATATAATGCT
The DNA here is from genome assembly GCA_951800035.1 of Linnaemya tessellans. NCBI lineage: Eukaryota > Metazoa > Arthropoda > Insecta > Diptera > Tachinidae > Linnaemya > Linnaemya tessellans. The sequence goes on along the minus strand of OX637536.1, from coordinate 81,209,892 downwards.
AGTGACTATATTCATTGAAGGAATTATCCATTTGACATGACAAATTTGTTTTACAACGTTGGCAGACGTTCCCGCTATTTTGAGGGAAATACATACATATGTAGTAGGTGCATGTGTGCACATATGTGCATACGATAATATAGATATATTTTCATGAAAATAAAACATAAACGTTTTTATCCTAATAAATCAGTAAAGCTTGCTTTTTATTCTATTTATTTAATTATATATTTTTTGTTTTGGTAAAAAAATAATTTAGTGGCTAGCGAATTTCCTGTGGTAAATGAGTACAGTGGCATCGATTCCGTCCGAAAAGTTTCCTCTCTTATAAAGAGTGAGGGTTCTGAAATATTTGAGCTGCATCCACTCGTAACTTCACTGAATAATACTAGACGAAATTGTTTTATATCACGTCAAATGAACATGGTTTCTTTCAACCACCTTAGTGACAATAACCAACTCAAAACTTTAACGCAATTTCGTACAAAGTCGACGCCATTTATAAGTTTTGCTCAATCACAACATACCATTGATAACTTTATTATAACAACAATGAAACAGCATATACGTTTGTACGATTTGGCTGCTAGCGCGCCGCAATTGGTAAAATTATATGAAATTTCACCAGATAGGTCTGATATATCCTGGAACTCGGTAAAGCCATGGCGAGAAAATACATTCTTATATGCTAATGAAAAACAATTTTTTATGATCGACATACGCACTTCCTCGGAACAGTGGTTAAAGGAAGTTTTACTCTCTAGCGATAATTTAATATGCGATCATATGTCGGCTATACTCCCAAGTGGCTTCAATAATTTATTTTATGTAGCTACCAACCATAAACTATTGTGTATGGACATAAGGCATTTAAAGAAATTTTCAGCAAATGACTCTGAAGGCGCCATTTGCCGTTGGTCACATCAATTACGTTACGCACCGTTAATGATGGATGCTTTCCGTTTACGTCAAACCGAATATGTAGCTATGTCATCACCTATAGCTGGTGATTTGCATATATGTCAGCTATCTCGAGAACTGAACGCTGATAATGCATGTTTGGACTCATCATTCCGTTCGCATAAACATGTTTACAATTCAGGCTGTTTAGCTTATCAGCCACCAACCCTACACGAAGCTTATGAAAATGCTCGATTGTCAGGAAAGTGCTTAAAACCGCAAGCTAATATGGAAGCACGTCTTAAATTTTGTACAACTGGTATGAAGTTTTTTAGTTCATCTACAAACAAATCAGACTGTGGAATTGGGCTGTTGTTGACTTCAAATTCGATTGGCGACGTTTTTGCACATACAATGAGTAAACGGGAGGATAAAGAAACTGAAAAGCGATGTAATGAGCAAAGTAACGAAATAATGGAAGAGTTTGAGCAAAGAGTGTGTGAGCAAGCAAAGGCATCTCTAAAATACACAAAAATAAAAAACATGAAAGGTAAATGTAATTATATACGAGTATTTTTCAGTATTGTAACTTTACTCATATATCTTCTCAGGTTTGCGCAAAGTTTTCCTTTGTGAGCCATTGTCAACCGTCAAAAAATTGTGTTTTGATACCATGGATAACGAATATGATGAACACGCATCGCCTGCTAACAATACAGCAAGTCCACAAGTACAAAAACGGTCTAAGAGACTGCACATGGGTCGATGGCAAAAATCATTAGCCACTTTGCATTCCTACAAAGATGCTCTGGTTCCTAATCTATTATCTATTTGGGACATAGATATTGAAGAAGAATCAAATGTACATTTAGGCAATCTACGACATAAAGTAAAGTCTGATCCGGCATTAATGGTTGAAAATTGGCTCAAATCCAATATAAATCTTAACCCGCCACCTGTACTATCAATACCTTATGAAGAGATCTCCAGCTACCTTAGGAACGACACGTCTAATATTTTTGATAGTACTTTTAACCCTAATCAAACTCAAAATACTGTCGATTTTGCAAATGTGGTACATTCTACACAAATTTTAGACAATAGCGTTAACACTTCAAACAATTTCAATACATCTAATGTTCTATCGCAAATAAATAATGAAACGACAACCTTTTTGGAGAATGTTAAGCCCAAAAAGAAAAACAAAAAATATGTCAAAGGATTCTAACAAGGCGAATTCATGTAGGGTGGACTCAAGAGAATATCATGTTGTCTTCAGTATCATTTGATGGGTACGTTTTATAAATTTTTATTTATATCCTACATAATCTTTAAATTTTCATTGCGAAACTATTTTTATGCATATGCATGCATTTCGCCGATATTTTCTTCTAGTAAATTTAACACTACTGCATTACTACAGCATTTTTATACCCTTGCCATAAATGATGAAAGGGTATGGATATATGTACATTTATAGAATTGTCATTCCTATTGCAATTTCCACAATAAATAATATGCGACCCCGTAAAGTATGTATTTATATTATAGATTCTTATGGATAGGCAGTCGAATAAGCGATGTCCGTTTGTCTGTTAATAAAAAGTCCCAGAGACTTCGGTGTTGGTTTGATGTATTGAAAGTAGTCCTAATTATACTGCTTTTCATCAGCAAGATCCTAAATACGGAGCTGGAAATTTAATCTTATTTTTTGGTATATAAAAGTAACTATTCAAAACTAATTTTTGTTTTTTTTAGTTGGTTAAACCTATTTTATAAGTCAGGAAGAATTAAGTTAAACAAAATTAAATCAAATAAAAGTGCTATATTCGTCTATATCGGGTCTTATATGTATACCCTTCACCGGCTTTCATCTGGAGTATATATGTTTATTCCAATTCTGGAACCGTCTTTTTGATTTTCTGATTTTCAATACTTATTTATTTCTTTCTAATAATACAGACAAAAATTAGTTTTTTTAGTTATCTTGATATTAATAAAACTAATTTTTCCCGTTCTGAATCTGTCTTTTTGGCTTTTCTGATTTCTTATAAAAATGAATTTCTTTCAAACGATCAAAAGATTAATTTATAAAGAAAAAGAAAAAAAAGTAGTTTTAGTTGGTTACTTTTATGTAGCAAAAAGTTTCAATTGTCCAATCCTGGAACCGTCTTTTTCACATTTTTGATTTTTAATACCAATTTAATTCTTCCTGAAGTATAAAAAAGGTTTGATAACCAAATAAAAAACAAACAAGTAAGAACGTTATATTCGACCTTATCGAATCTTAAATACCCTCCAAAAAATTTAGTGAATAAATTAAAAATGTTTAACCTGCTGGTGAAAAACAAAATAGATTTATGTATATCGAAAAAAATTTGTTTGTTATGTTTTCTGGAATTTCAAATCCTATGGTTTTGCTTGTGTAAATCTCAATTAATTTTTGGGAGTTTATGTATAAGCTGAGGGGTTTTGTTATTTTGGAGTTAGGTTAAAGTCTATTGATGATTTGGTGTAAGAAGAAATGAAATGCAGGCATATAGACATACTTGACCACATAACAAACAAAAAGCACTAATTTAATTGAGACAATATGTCGAATAAACGATTTTAAATAATTGTTTCTAACCAAAAATTAGTTTACAATTTCCAGCTCTTTAATCGTATTTGGGACTTTGCTGATTTTTAACAGCATATATTGGTTAGGAGTATTTTCAATATATTAATCCAAGACCGAAGTCTAACTTTTTTGGGGCTTCGGGAAAGCGATTTCACGTACAGACAGACGGAGGGACATCGCTTATTCGACTTTGTATTCATAAGGACCTAGAATATACATACATACATACATCCATACATACATGCATATATACTTTATACAGTCGCATATGAAATTGAAATTGTGGAAATTACAAACAGAATGACAAACCTATACATATATGTACGCTTTCACCATTTTTGGTGAAGGTTATAAAAAATGTCATGTTATTCCAGCACAGACCCACCGAAATTTAAGAGAAATAAATAGCTTTTTATAATTCCTTTTACTCGTCATACATCACATTTTAAGAGAGTAGCAACAAGCATTAAGCGGCATGGCCACACATCAAACTGACGCTTCAAACTCTGCTTTTCTTTGATAGTGTTAGTGAAAAAACTCACACATATGGTTTGATGTGAGTTTGAAGAATATCAAAACAATTTAGATTTTCACTCTCAAACTGAATTTTACCAACACATACACAAGTTTGAAGCATCAGTTTGATGTGTGGCCATGCCGCTTAAAACAAAAAGCAAAGAAAATAAACAACAAAAAGCCAATAAAGAAATGAAATCTTTCAATGTTTGTGTTTGCTAATATAAAAACGAAGCAGAACAGTTTTATTGTTGGTATTCAAGCCAGCTTTTAACGCATTTTTACGCTAAGAATTTAGAAAAAATAATTAATATATCAAATTGGTGGACCATACTATACTTATAAGACACCTGTAAAATTAGTTCACTTTAGTTTGTACATTTGTATATACTGGCTGTTAATAGACTTTTTTAATTAATAAAATACTTGAAATACGCGTTTTAATTGAATGCATTCTTTCGTAAATTCTATCTGAATAATTAAAACAAGCTGTTTTTTTTTATTGGAGTATCAGAATTTTTTATTAATAAAATTTATTGAAAAACAACATAAGATTGGTAAAAAAGTATAGTAATTTGTTTTAAATGTATAGTACATATACTCGTATGTATTTCATGCGTTTTTCTTTTCACCTTTTGAATTCAAATTCATACGTTATTGATTCAGCTGTTTGTTTAACGACGATTATTAATCCAATAAATCTTTTCACGAAATGTGTATTTTTATTTGGTCGAACATTATATGACAAAGTTTTCGATTAATCGAGCAATGGTCTGACGAACAGGGCCAGAATGTTACAGACATTAAATTTATGAACGAAAAGCCATTCAGGGCAGCGAAGATTAAATGACTATACTGGAAGAAGATGGACCACAACAAGATGGGGCAGTGATACTGTGTGTAAATAAAAGCTCTGAAGGTAATCTATAAGACGATTGATTGAAGGTGCTGCTTTAACTGACAAATTCCAAATTGGAGAAGTTAATCGGCGTCACAACGGGAAGATCGTATTTGTACCGGGTTGGAACTGTAGATGATATTGAATCCAAGGTATGCTGGAAGGATACCAAACCAATAGAGTAATTTCGTTGTCACTGCACATAACCATCCCTAGGGGCTTTGACTTTAAAACAATGAGGGTCTTCGTATATGTACCGCTGAAACCAATATATATATATATATATATATATATATATATATATATATATATATATATATATCTATATATATATATATATATATATATATATCTATATATATATATATATATATATATATATATATATATCTATATATATATATATATATATATATATATATATATGTATATATATATATATGTATATATATATATATGTATATATATATATATATATATATATATATATATATATATATATATATATATATATATATATATATAGATAATGCAATAAAAAATTACCTGGCGTTTATGCAACTGGCTCGCCAGGAATATCAGGTGTATTGTGAATTACAATTAACTTGTTGCTGGAAAATGTCTTTTTTCATTAGTCGTTTAAATAAGTGTTTTACTGCTGTATTCACAAAAATTAATGTGTACTTCAAGTGTGCTTTAAAGTAAAAATTTCATAGAAAATGTATTTTAAAGTGTTGATCAAGTCTACTTTATTTTTTGTGAATACTGCTGTTAATCCTCATATTTTAAATTAAATCATTGGCAATAGTGTTATTGGTTTTATGAAATTACCAGGGACCGGAAATAAGAGTTATTTTTCAATTTTTGAAGAAATAATTCATACATAAATGAACATCGTAGAAAACTTTTAATTACACCATCATGATTTTTAGGCGAAATGCATCCAACATATTGCATGATTTTTAAATTTTTGATTATTATTTTAACAATCAAAAGTAAGAGTTATTTTTGATATTTATTTTTTTAAATGAAAAATAAGAGTTATTTTTGATTTTTATTTTTTTAAATGAAAAATAAGAGTTATTTTTGATTTTTATTTTTTTAAATGAAAAATAAATGGTTTTTTTGATTTTTATATTTTTAAATGAAAAATAAAAGTTATTTTTGATTTTTATATCAATAATAAAAATCAATTCAAAACTCTTATTTATTTGTTGATGCCGTATTATTATAATATGCTGCTTCATTCAAATTTCTATATGAATATAATATATTATGTGACTCATCCATTATCAGCTATAAAAACATGAATGCATAGAAATAGCTTATAAGTTTTGGCTGCCATTCAAGTCAGTGTAAAGAGGTGTTCAATTTTACCATCATAATTGATTTTGAATGTTCCTCAGATAAATTATATGTATCTCAAATCTCCCAATATTAATCTGAGTGCTGAAAATGACCTTTCTACACTGCCTTGAGTGGCAGGTACAGAATGAACAATTAAAGCTAATTTTCGAAGTCATGGAAACACAAACATATTACTTATGTCACGAATTTTGAATTGATTTTTATTATTGATATATATATATATATATATATATATATATATATTTTTTTGTTTTTTGCTAATTTTTCGACCTTTTTTTTATATAATAATACAATATTTTTTAAGCTTAAGGTCTTTATCAAAGTATATGAGTCATTCCATGTCAGACCGAACACCTTTTTTACACCACCTCTTCCGATTTTCTTTAAATTTGCCAGACGTATTAAACATAAAAAAATATTTTACACGTGTTTCGGGAAAAAAATTAAAATTTTTTTTTTTTAAAAGTTATTTGCATTTGAAAATCGTCAAAATCGTGAAAAATCTTCCGACATGACAACATTTAAACTAATGTTTTTATAAAACTAGTGAATGGATTTTGAAGTTCAATACCTTATTTTAAAGGTATTTGAACCTTCTTTTTAAAAACCATATTATTTTTTATAAATTAATTTTTTTTTATTATTAAAATTTGGTTTTTTTACTTAATTTCTGTTTTCCACAATCTTCGAACAAGTCGAAAAATCTGAAAAAAATATTTTCTTAAAGGTTAATATATTCTTAACATTCCCTTAAAATTTCAGAGTGGAGGTCGAATGGATTCTATTTTTTTACGATTTTTTTCCATTGCAGCACCACAAAAAAATTACATTTTGTATATAAAAATTTTATTTTCAAGCATGTTAACGAAAATGTCAACCCATGTATGTATGTGTGTATGTATTCAAAAACACACAAAATTTCATACTTAAGTAAATATTTAATCAAAATTCATATTGTTCTGGAGATTTGTTTGTTTTGCTTTTTTTGTATATTATTTTTTTTGTATTTAAACATTTTATATAATAATAATATTAATACATAACTAAAAGTAAAATAATAAGCAATTTTAATTTTTATATACATTTTTTATAGAAAAATCAGCTGCAAATGATGTAGTATGAACTTTAAATTGTCTCCCTTGGTATTTATTATTTTACTTATTATTTTACTTTTAGTTATGTATTAATATTATTATTATATAAAATGTTTAAATACAAAAAAAATAATATACAAAAAAAGCAAAACAAACAAATCTCCAGAACAATATGAATTTTGATTAAATATTTACTTAAGTATGAAATTTTGTGTGTTTTTGAATACATACACACATACATACATGGGTTGACATTTTCGTTAACATGCTTGAAAATAAAATTTTTATATACAAAATGTAATTTTTTTGTGGTGCTGCAATGGAAAAAAATCGTAAAAAAATAGAATCCATTCGACCTCCACTCTGAAATTTTAAGGGAATGTTAAGAATATATTAACCTTTAAGAAAATATTTTTTTCAGATTTTTCGACTTGTTCGAAGATTGTGGAAAACAGAAATTAAGTAAAAAAACCAAATTTTAATAATAAAAAAAAATTAATTTATAAAAAATAATATGGTTTTTAAAAAGAAGGTTCAAATACCTTTAAAATAAGGTATTGAACTTCAATATCCATTCACTAGTTTTATAAAAACATTGGTTTAAATGTTGTCATGTCGGAAGATTTTTCACGATTTTGACGATTTTCAAATGCAAATAACTTTTTAAAAAAAATTTTTTAATTTTTTTCCCGAAACACGTGTAAAATATTTTTTAATAAAGACTTCGTTCTCAAATTTTGAAAAACATCGGAGACATCAAAGTCAATTTTTAGCAAAAATCGTACGGTTTGACATGGAATGACTCATATCTATATCAAGTATATGCAAGAGCCCAGCTGACTAAAATTTTTTTCAGTTTTTACATGAACGTATGTCAAAATTTGTTTACTTTTGTAGCGAGCCATATAAATACTTTTCTTGTTATCCAATGGATTTCTGATTGTATAAAGGTGTAGAAAAATAAAATAGATTCATATCGAATATAATTTATTTGTTGGCTTAGTTTTGTATGAGTTCTAAGGCCTACTATGCTTATTCTGTTGTGATTTTTGAAAATAGTTTGTAATTTACAAATTGTGAATTCTCAGATGTTTTTCAGAAGTATATGCTTAAGATAAGAGGTTTTTGACTTTTCAAAACTGTGGTTGAAGTCTACTGATGATTTGGTAAAGCACCAATGAAATGCATATAGACATTGCTTAACCACCAACAAATAAATTTCATTTATATATAATAGTATTGTGACAACAATGTGTCAAATACAAATTTCATAACAACTTAATAATTACCTCAAACTCAATTAGACTAGCAGAGTATTTACTAAGCTCATTTATACTCGTTCCCTTCTTGCATCTATAGGTATGCTTGCAGTTTTTGCTGTTTCTCACTTCACTTATAAAAAAGAACACCTTCTATGAAAAAATATTTTCTAAACCCATTTTGAATATGAGACGAAACAATAATTTAAATTACAAATAAAATTTGTTATTACTACAAAAATTAAAAATTTTGTTACATCGGTTTTTCGGTTAATCAACTGAAATTAAACGGTTTAATCGTTAAGCGAAAATAAATCCATTACCCATTAACGAATGATTACTATAGTACTTCGGGTGAAAGTTGAAATCTGCGAATTTAAAAATTACTTTTCAAGGTGGTACTAGTGTAATGTTTTTAACTAGATTTAATATAAGAACTTTTTATATTAATTTTGTAAGTTAACTAACTTTTGTTTAATACGAAGTTCTCCATCTCTGAGGTTTACCATTCCAATTACAGTTAAAACTTGATAATCCGGATAATTGATTGCAGACCATGATCCGGATTACCGAATAAAAATTTAAAATCCTTTTTTTTTTGCATTAAATATGCTTTCAAACCACATCGAATGATATCTATATTATATTTATTATTTATTTAAATAAATAATTACATTACAGAACAAAAAACTGAAGGCATTTTGCACAAACACTAAAATTCGAAACAAAAAACAAGAAACCAAAAAAAATTTTCACATAAATACAACGGTACTTTTCTATGTTTTAGGAAAAAACATGGAATTGAATATCAAAATAGTTTGCTTTTGCAGAAAAAAAGATAAAATATGCTTTTGGAGTAACAATTTATAGGATTAACACTTCACAATAGTTTGGGTACAATCCGGATTATAGACTACTCAATTTAATGAACAACGATGTCCGGATTACCCAATAATCCGGATTATCAAGTTTTCACTGTATTCCACTTTACCTTCGCTTTTCCGACTCTATCAGCTGCTTAAACCTGACTGATAATTTTCAATTTAGTCATTTAATATGTATGGTTCGAATAATATTAATAATAATAATACGCATTCCTGATTATCTGTTTCTCTTTTGAGTGCGAAATAACGCGGAAAAAACTATGAAGAATATCATAAACATAAAAGTAATTGAAATTTAAATTTGTGTTTGTGAATACAACATTTGAAAACTCAGTCTTGCAATAGAGTATAATTTTTAAATATCTAAATTTTTACAAAAATTGTAATATACATTTATAATTAATATAAAAGTATAGTGGTAATCAACTCTCATAAAAAACTGACATTGTTGCACAGTGACATACATATGTATGTATGTACGTATGTATATCTAGTATTTTTGTACTTCTCTTTATATCCTGTTTTTATTTTAGTACATTTATTAACAATGAGAAGGAATTCCTTATTATACAATTTTCGACAACAGTTTTATAACAGACGTTGTGGTGTACGGTTGCATATTGTTTGGAAAAAGAGAAGGAATAAAGTTAGAAAGAATATTACTATTGTTAATTTATGAATGTAAAATTAGTGTAAAAAAAATTAATAAGAAAACATTTCGAAAAAATTAAAATAAAATATTTTTGGAAACTATTCGTATATTACATGCATAAATACAAATAAAATGAAAGAAGTAAAGTGAAAAATAAAATTCCTAAAAGTGTTATGCAAAAATGATTTTCATATACTAATTTTTTACCACCCACCACCTCCCCCCTATTTTGCTGTTGAAAATTCCCCAAAAAAATATAACAACAATGTTAACCAATATGTATATGAATGTAGCACCCGATTGCTAATCTATTTTTCGTGTAGTCTATTTGCTCCACTAACAAATCAAAGAATATCCAGCTTTCGTGTTGTGGTTGTGTTCGAACGCCCTCTGACAAAAAGTCCTGTCTTTACTACGGCCTACACATGTGTATGGTCGTGAGTACGTTTGTTTTGCTATGTTTTCGCGCTCTTCTTTACTTTTAGTACCCAGAAGTTCTCTGTGAATGTGAGTAACTGAGAGTTACTTCTGTGTATCCTCGTGATTAACGTACTAAAAAGTAAAAGTGTTTAAGAAACAAACAACATAATTTAACAATAAACAAACAAGAAGATATCAGATGACAAGCAATGGTTCTTAAAAAATTATGCACACAAAAATTACTCTAAATTTTATGTATGTATTTAATTAGAAATTTATTTTGTCCATAAAATATAACACACAAACACATGTAAAACAAAACACCTACATACAAATCAATTCAAAAGTCGTTTTTTTGTATTTCTTTATATTCAAATACCTACTTCTTGTCAGTGAAAAATTCTGCTGCTGTTATATAAGCTTTCTATTGGGGACACACATTAAATCCCACCATTTTATTATTCAAGTGATATTAAAAAGCAGTAAACTGAAGGAAAATTGTTTATTTAATAACAGAAGCGTATTGCATAATTCCTGAACAGGTATAAAAATTATATTCACAATGAATTTGTATTGCATGTCTTTCTACATACTAATTATACGAATCTTAATTTATGCATGTTTTTTTATTGAGTAATAATAAAGTGGTTATGCTGCATATGTTTAAAAATCTATTGATTTAATGACAATTTCTTTTCTTTAACATCTTAAACTGCTTGTAATAATTTTATATGTATACAAATACAGCAGGAAAACTAAATAAACCTTCTTAATACGGGTTTCAGTAAAGTCTTACTTAAGCATTTTTTTTGTGGGTCAGGCATTTTCAACATTTTCTTCTTAGAGAAGAGAAGCAGTAAAATATGTTTTTTTTTTTTGCGAAGCATAAGAATAAGCAGTTGAAGGTGTTGAGAGGTTTTACTAAAATGTGGAGATGTGCGAAAGAAGCGAGTGGGAGTGTGGAATGAAATAAGAAGGACTTGCCATACAGAGGTCTTCTAGAACTATTATCACTTCAGATAAACCCCATATTCCTAAAATTAAAAAAAAAATAGTTTGAAATGTATTTTATTCAAACTTATTCATATAAGATTTTCTTAAACTAAATTTCAAACATATTTTATGTTTTTTTACGAATATGGGGGAAATATAAACTATGTGACTAGAAATATACTACTTGTTTTTTACTTCAGACTATTTACCTATATGTCGTTTTTTCATAAATCGAACTATCGATTTTAAGATTTGATTGTATAAAAAACGCCATTCTGGTAAAAATGCGAGTAAAGGTTAAATTAGTCGTGACATATCCATAACATCATAACCATAACGCCATAACCTACAACCAAAATCCATTTGGATTCTATGGTTATGGTTATGTGAAGTATAATCGAATACAGTGTTATCCATAAATTAGGTTCGAACTGCATTATCAGTTATGGTTATGGCGTTATGGATATGTCACATCTAATTTAACCTTAAAGGCCTTTCTACATAAGACATACTACTTGAAAATAGTAATTGCTAATTTTCCGATTCTCATAAATAGATAGCTATGCCGTGCAATTTAGGAATTTAAAGCAGTGGAGTCGATATAGTAGAAGTAAATCTGCAATGAGTATGATTAATATATTTTAACCATCGCCAATTAAATATTACGTATACGTATTTGCATTTTTATTATAACCATCTTTTGACTTCTTATTAGGAGCTAATTCTAGCAGTCGAGTTTTTACTCGCATACAATCAAGTATCCGAAGTAAAGATATCCAAAAAAGAGAAAATTTAGGTTATAATATTTCGTGAATAACAAGCAAATATTTAATTTTTTTACAAGGTAGCCCAACACGAACGAAAGGGTTTTAAATATGAAAAATTATATCTCGTAATAGTGGCCATTTTTTCTTCGTCACTCCTAATTAAATTATAAATAAAATCATGATTTTTAAAGTCGTTGCTGCTAATCTGTCTGTTGTTAATACTTGAACGATTTGCAACCAGACGGTTTATTGGTAATGCTAAGGGTCCATCCCGCACAATAAAATAACGGCGATATGCACGCTGACTCAAAACAATGGATGCTTGATTTTCAGGAGTCCTTGAAGATCGACTGGGCCCATTCATAGCCGAAGCAGTTGCGCGGAGTCTCTGTACCCATGAACGAATTAAATTTACACTCGGTCCATCACTTATTCGCCGAATAACGAACTTTAAACAAAATTGTTGACGAGCAATTACGTAAGAATCATTACTCTTAAAAAACTGTCTCCACAGCGACTGCGCGATGCTCACTCGACCACTGCGACGTCGTGACTGACAAATCCGCACAATCGATAATTCCAACGGAGCTACCCTCCCTCCGCACCGTTTATTACTTTTTAAAATAATCGTATTTAAAAATATAAATGTTGTTTGCTTTTATTGACCTTTTCTTATATATGTATTAATAATAATAACAACAATATTAACAACAATACAAATAATAATAATAATAATAATAATAATGTTGTTTGCTTTTATTGACCTTTTCTTATATATGTATTAATAATAATAACAACAATATTAACAACAATACAAATAATAATAATAATAATAATAACAACAATAATAATAATGGTAATGGTAATGGTAATGGTAATATAAATAATACTACACAGCAAAAGACATATAAGTCATTGACTTATATATCTGGAATATCAGAAAGATTAGTAAAATCTAAAATTTACGATTCAGAGAAATATAGAATAGCTCACAAGACATATAATACAATGAAAAGACTATTTAGCAAAACAAAAGATAATATTGATAAGTGGGATAGGTCTAATGTAATTTATAAAATACCTTGCAAGGGGAATAGTCAGGAAAATTGTAATAAGATATATATTGGTACAACTAAAAATAAATTAAAGACTAGGATAACAGGTCATAAGTCAGATCAAAAATATAGACACATGAATTCACAAAAAACTGCTTTATGTTCTCATAGTTCTGAATTATATCATTTTGCAGATTTTGAAAATGTTTCAATATTAAACACAGATAACAATTATAATCGGCGCTTAATGTTAGAAATGTTAGAAATAATTCGCACACCTTTATCACAAAGAATAAATTTTAAGGCAGACACAGAAAAATTAGCACAGAATTATAGGTATTTAGTTAAGGCTGGTTGTCGCATACAGCTGAAACTGAAACTCAAACTGAATTCCATACGTTTGCGACTGAAACTTAATAGCAACTGAATTTAGCAGCTGAATCCGATATTTCAGTTGCTGTTGACAGGAACTGAATTCTATACATTAGCAACCGAACTGAAAAAAAGTACTTTTGACTTATTTTCAGTCGCTGTCCGACTGAAATGTCATTTTTAACATGTCAAATTTGAAAACTATCACTTTATTTTGTTTGAATGAATATTCACCTTGCATTTTTTTGTAAAATTTAAATAGCGCGTATAAATAGTTGAAAAAAAAACGTAAACAAAGCCGACAAATTACATTTGCTTTGATTCAGTTTCAGCTGTATGTTGCAACCCACGCAACATTCAGTTGCTGTTTTAGAACTGAAAAAGTAAGAACTGAAACTTAAAAAAATTCAGTTTCAGTTTTAGTTTCAGTTTCAGCTGTATGCGACAACCAGCCTTTAGTAAAATTTGAATTTTTTATAAAAAAAAAAAAAAAAAAAAAAAAAATTTTTGTTTATTTATGTTAATTGGTTAAAGAATTTATTCCTATGTATGTATGTATGTATGTATTTATGTGTATGTATGTATGTGTGTGTATGCGTGTATACATGTATATGTGTATATGTATATATGTGTATGTGTATGCATGCGCATGTGTATATATGTATATTTATATCATATCATTATTTTTATATGTTATTTATATACACTATTCTGTAATCAATTCTTATCCTTGTTGTAATGTTGATTGAATAGTTTAAATATTGTAAATGTTTAGTTGTATACATATGTATGTAAATTTGTATATATGTTAATATATTAATTTGTAATTATGTTAGTTATTTATATATATGTATTCATATATATGTGTGTATGTGCATATGTGTATGTACATGCATATGTGTTTGTATCTCTCTCTATGTGTGTGTATATATGTTTGTATGTAGTTGTGTATGTTCATGTATGCATATATGTATACGTTCATGTATGTATTGATGTATACATGTATAAATATATACAAGCCTGTATATATGCTTTTGTTTTTATGTTAATATTTTTGAAAACATAGATATATTCGAAAAAATTTTTGTCATATTTCAAAACCAATTTATACAGAAAATTTTAATTTTCGATTGTTATTCCTGATGATGTCAACAAATTGTTGACGAAATATCGAATAAAATAGAAAAATTATAACGATTTTTACAAAAACGACCTCGAGCTCAATCATTCTAAAATACATAAAAATATAAATTTGCCACCAGACATTCTGTACTCTACGCAAATGGTACTTTGCAAAAACTGTACTTTGTATTAACACAAAGGTATCAAATTATTGGACCCAAGTGGGCTGGACTCTTTCCTTCCCCATAAAAGCAACCTATTAACCTTAATACCTATATTCGAAAAATGCATTCTTCTTGGAAAACAAAAAGTAGTTTTTTAGTACTCTTTTTGGGAGTAGCACCTTTTAGAAATGGTGCTTTTGTGAAATGGTACATTTTTAGAAAATATATGGTTTTTGAAAATATCATTTTTGAAAATGTACTTTTGAAGAAGACACTTTTTGAAAGATTTACTTTTAGATAATAGTATTTTGTGAAAAGTGTACCCGTTAAAAAAGTACTTTTAAGAAAAGGTATCTACTGTGTATCCGCTTCTGATCGTAAGCAATCCAGCATTTCTTATATGTGTTAACAATATATAAAACGTCAAGGATTGAACATTAATAATGCATTGTTGGATATAGGCTTATCACTATTATTATTATTATTTTTTTATCTTGGACCAGCACTAAGGGGATGACTCCTATATATATATGCAATGCAAAGCGCCGGAACTGAAAACGAGGGGATAGTATTGAGGGGACAGATTAGGAAAGATGAGAAGATAGACAGTTTTTTTTTGTAGCTATTTCTACCTTTTTTACTTCGCCGGCTAATTTTTGCTAAAGGGCCGACGAAGGTAGGTGCTGTTACTCTGCTTTTAGTACATGATAGTATCAGTCGTGTGCTCAAACAAATATAGCACTGTCGAGGGTCTGCTGGCCACCTTATTAATTTTGATCCTATACAAATGAAGACACTAGCAGGTGCCATTATTAAATACCACGGACTAAAATGTCTTTGACGCCCAGATCGGTATCGAACACGTACATACATATATATTACAGGTTCAAGTCGAGACCCAAAAGCAAGCAAAGAAATCCCTAAATATAAAAATTTATTCAGATTTATTCTGCAACTATTTGTCAACGTTACGTCGAGACAATATCAAAAATAGACCACGTCTGTAGTCCTTTTCTTCACCAATTAATATTTTCTAATAGACTCTTTCTATTTGCAATGCCTTAGAGAGTAGTCACAGGCAGTCAGAAGTAGTTAATTGTTGTCCACATGAAGTAAGTGTCCAATTTTCGTGTTGTTTTGATGTGACGCTATAAATAAGGCCAAATTCTTATTAACAAATTTCGGCCATTAAAGGTATTGAAAAAATAGGACTTAGGTTTTGACCTAACAGCTTGGCAATATCTTTTTATCTGTTAAAGAGATTTTGTGCTTTGTATTTTGTTTTTTTTGGCTATGTCCGTCCGTCTGTGGAAATCACGATTCAGTCTAAACGAAAAGAGCCAGACCCTTGAAATTTGGTGTAAATATATTTTGAAGGATAAACCAGGTTAAGTTCGTAAATGGACTGAATCGGGCCAGAGGGAAAAAGTTCCCCTAAGGAGAACTAAACCAATATCTAAAAAAATCATAAATTTTAAACTTTTTTTTTGTAATTTTGTTAAGCAAATTATATATTTTTATGTCGAAGAAGGTCCAAAGCGTTGAACTTGGAGATAGAAAATCAGAAAAATCTATTTTTGGGCCCCGCTCCCTTTAGTGGGCATGGAAAATTTGTGTAAATATTTAACAAATTGTTAAATATATTCCTTAAAAATTAAATTTTAAAGCTGACGATGATGTTCTCTGATATTCCTCTGCCCTACCCTTCCCCCCTCTTCGCCCCCTAGATGACCTTATCAAAACAAAATTTGCTTACATTAATAAATCTAAAAATGGACTTTTGAGTGTTTTATGGCAAATGTGAGATGTGTCTCCCACCGGCCCTTTCCGGAGTGACTCCCACAAAATAGTTTTTATTTACTAAATATTTGGAGGGTATTTAAGATTCGACCTGGTTGAATATAACGTTCCAGTTTTTGTATAATTTTTATTAATTTTCAAAGTATGCTACAGGAATATAAAATTGTTTTTCATGCTAAATTTGGAGTCTCAATTAAATGTCTATAGATTTAACATATTATCTTCGTATTTGTATTCGCCCATATTGTTTCAGATATTCGTACTCGTCGTATTCATACGCACGCATGCAGCATGTAATTTTTCTTCTAAATTAAACCACATCAAAGTTAATTTAAAATATGATTTTTATACTTCTGTTAGATACTCATAAATAACCATTAATCATTTTAAGCTATTGCTATCTTTTTGCTCGTTGTAGCCACTTAATTTTCCTTTTATTTGTTGCATTCACATACCGAACTATATTTTATATTTATAGTTCGTAATATATTTTCTTTTCATTTCAACACTTTAGAAAATAACAATGGAAGTCTTTAAATTAAAGCATCTTAAATGTTATAATAAAGAATAACAGAAAAATATATAAGTATCCAAATGCACCTTTATAAATGTAACAGCACTTATATCTTATAAATACATAAACGAAAAGCATCAAGCATCAATGCAATTTATCGATTTGGCACTTGAAAAAATTTGCACCAAATAAAACCGCCCAGTCAAAATAGAAACAAAAGAAAACGCTTAACTTAAATTTAAATCCTTCATCAAACCAACAATAATAATTGAAACGAAAATTCATTATCAACCCAAATAACAAAAATGGCAAATACAGCACAATTGTTAAGACGTCAAAGCTCCAGGGATATTATATTGAAAACACAAAAGAGTATCGATCAACATGAATTAAGGGTAAGTAATCATGAGAATGACTTCATTCAGTCTGCCTTTTCAACTATTCAATCAGTCATTCATTCATAGAATGATTGTTAAATACTTGCAGAGTGCAACTCAGTCTCTACAATGCGTCAAAAAGATAATTTTTTGTATGTGCAATTATTAAGGGAAATCATTGGAGTATTTTTAAACGGGCATTATTTTGATTGCTAATTTATTACGTATTTAAATATTATTGTTAGTGAACTTCTACTTTGTAGAAACACTCTACAAGTTTTCTAGATTTTCTATCATCAGTCGCAAAGCAGCTCTTAGTCAAATATGTTGAACAATGAACAACTAGAACGATTTGACTGCAAGTTTCCCATTCAGTTTCATACCTTCAGCTCTTCGTTCACTTGAAGTCTGTACGTAAGCATTCCCAAGTCACGATGCTGGGTCTGCGAAAGACCCAGCAAAGCAAAATCGATTGCCTCTGAGGTGCGTGTGCCAGTGATCTCAAATTTATCCACCACATTGCGAATAGTCCTCTCGGTAGGATGATTATGGCAAACGTAAATCAGTGAACACCCGGTTTGATAAAACAATTTTATTATTTGCGCGTGTTTTTGAATGCTTATACATGGTGATTTGGCAAAGCAGTTTGAATAAATGACAACTAGTTTGACAGATGTAGCTTCAAATGTCAAAACTCGCATGTCTCTGTTGGAAGACAAAAGAGAGCACGAAAAATGATAAAACGTTTTTAAATTTTTTTAAATAAGAAAATATTCGATCAAGTGTGTCCACAAGGAAAACTTCTGTCAATTACATTTTCTATTATGACCACAAAATTAATTTCCTATTAAATTAAACAAGTTTTACAGAAATATAGGAAAACAAGTTGCAGTCAGATATATTTTCCATGTGGCCGCAGATTAAGTTGAAAATTATTAGTCCGACTTAAGTTCAAATCGGCGATTGATGAAAATCTGTAAATTAAAAATTTTAATATTTTCTACATATCCGAAATTATTAATGTTTTAGTGTCATCAAATTATTTTCTATAAACTGCAAATTTTGTAAATTTGCGACATGATTTGCTTGAGGTTGTAAACGAAAACTAAATTTCATTAATTAATAATTGCATTTTCTTAAATTGTATTACAAAAGGAACTGCGTGGCCGATTAGTAACACAACACAGTACAACAAGTCTAGGCGGTGGAGCTCGTAGTCATCATCATGGTCCTCATCATCATCATACGCCCATGTATGGGGCAACAAATCAAGCATTTATGTCAGATGCCTTCGATGAGTCGTCGGAATTGGAGGAATCAGAAGCCCAAAGCAGTAGTAAAGCCGTGGCGGAATTGGTGGCCGCAATTGAAAGTGCACCCGTTGATATTGTGGAAGGCGAAAAGGAGGGAGAAGAACGTGAAAGTTGGGATAATAAAATTATGTTTCTACTAGCTACCATAGGGTGAGTATTTCTTGAGAATTGTTCATGTTTTTTCAGTTTGTAAAACTGCAGGCCCGTTTGCCGGTGATTAAAAAAGTTTTACACACGACAACGGACGAGTTCTTCCTTTCGTACAATTAACTACATTTAAAACAAAAATAATTTATAAATTCGTGTTTTTGCTTTAAATGTACCTGTACGAACGAAATGATTATTTCGATGTCACTTTTTATTCTTTGCTGATCATGTGTTATTCTGTAACCTTTTTTTTGGTCTTTCTGAACAAAATTCAACTACGTGGCTCAAAACGTTTCGTAAATGTTTTTTAAGTTTGTGGCATACTGACGTTGTTTTCGTTTCTACAAAAAACTGCAATATTTTTTGTACTTTTCAGAGAAAACTACCCTATGAAAACCGTGAATTTATTATAAATTTATCTACCATCCCTTAAGAAAATTCCATGAATCTAATCCTGCGGTCAAATTGCCGCATTCGATATCGATCGAAATTTTAATACAATTTGAATTCAAATTTATTAGTGGGGTTCCTCTTAAAAATCCAATATTTTGTGCTAAGGGCTAGATTTTTCTTTAATGTACCGCAAAATATTGAAACCACCGACATTTGTTATTAAATTTTTTACAAACGAAACATAAAATTGTACAAATATGTATGTAGATATTTATGTATATAGTGAAGTTCCAAAATAAAAAAAAAATTTAAAAAAATTAAAAATTTAAGTTTAGGAAAAAGATTTGTAATAATAAAAAATTTTTCGGATGAACCTCTATAAAGGGTGGGCAAATTTGAGGTTAGAAAGTAAAAATAAATTGTTTTTTGACAAATTCAGTTTTATTGATTCACGGTGACGGCGTTTCCTAGCTCATATCATACGTGACGGTTATGCTGTCTGATCACAAAACGCACCATACGACCACTTTCTTTGGATCTAATGGTTTTACGACTGTTTGTGGATTTTGTGCACCTCATATGCGACAATTTTGTTTGTTTAGATAACCGCCTACTTGAAAATGCGTCTCATCATTAAAGATGATTTTGTTGGAAAATGCCTCGTTTTCGTTCAGTTTTTCAAACAGCCAATTCACAAACGTTCGACTCAAATAATAACCGGACGGCTTTCCTTGGTTAAAATTTCGCAACTTTTTACTAAATAAATGTAAAAAAATGACACCTCAATTCTTAAAATTTTATCATTTGACAGCCAATTTACGTCCTAACCTCAAATTTGTGTAAAAAATTAAATAGACTTGTTTAGATTTATTGCCATTTGACGATTTTTTTAGCAACTGGCGAATAACGCCAAATTATTGGAAAGTTTAATTTGAAAAATCCGTAGAACAACTACTGTTTTCAAAGACCCTAGACACCACCCTTCGGACACAAATACAAATTCTTGTTTAAAAAATTTTTCCTTTATTACTGTCAATTTTGTTTTTATTCATTCGAAAATATTTTTTGCCCTTAGCAAAATAAAAAAAAAAACTCAAAATGCATCACTGATTTGTTATCGTAATTTGCCTTTCCAGATATGCCGTTGGTCTTGGTAATGTTTGGCGTTTTCCTTATTTAGCGCAAAAGAATGGTGGCGGAGCATTCTTGGTGCCCTATTTTATAATGTTATGTATACAGGGTATACCAATATTTTATCTAGAATTGGCTGTTGGACAACGTTTACGTAAAGGAGCCATAGGTGTATGGAGCCAAGTTTCACCGTATTTAGGTGGCATTGGCATATCATCGGCAGTAGTCAGTTATATTGTTGCATTATACTATAACACAATAATTGCTTGGTGCCTCATTTACTTATTGCACAGTTTTGAATCGCCACTGCCTTGGGCAGACTGTCCAACACGTCTATATGCCAATTATACGTACGACCATGAACCAGAATGTGTGGTAAGAGCAGCCAATAAAATTGTATATATTATAATTTTTATTATATATATTTTTTTGAACTTAAGTGTCTTGATTTGCTATTGATTTCATGTTAACAAGCTCTTTTGTCTGTTAATTCATTTTTAGGCCTCATCACCTACACAATATTATTGGTATCGCACAACACTGCAGTGTTCAGAGAGTGTCAATGAACCGGAAAATTTCAATTATCATATGGCAATAGCATTGATTGTATCATGGTTTCTAGTTTATATTTGCATGGTGCAGGGCATAACATCATCGGGAAAAATTGTCTACATGACAGCAATATTTCCATATGTCGTTTTGATTATATTCTTCTTCCGTGGCATCACATTGAAGGGTAAGATAATTTATTTTTATGCTAATACTACTTTAAACAAAATTTATTTGGAGGTAGCTGTTTAAGCAGTGAGTAATAAAAAGAATTCGGTTTGTTTTTATTTGCGTTTCAACTTAAAAAGTTTAAAGTGGATTAGTGGCTGTCTAAGGATGATTGTACTCATTTTAAGGGTGGATAAAAGCTCACTTTCATTGCGTGGTCAATAAATTTCAATCAATACCTTTAGCATTTTCTAAACTTCCGTGTTTTTAGCAACATTTACTTTTGAATTAATTAAAACGTTTTTTTTTTTCAAATTATATCTTTAGGAACTGCTTTGTTGCATATGAAACTTTTGAACGGACCGTTGAAATTGTATACTTAAAATTTTGTTGTTAATATAAGTATTAAAGTAAAAAATTTTAAATCGAAACGGAATTTCATGATTTTGAAGAGTTTGGTTATGATTTTTTTTATTTAAAGCGTTGTAAAACAATTTGGGCCCTAATTTTGTAAATCACTTTGCAGTAAAATGTGTGAATGAAAACAAAAAATTAAAAATTTGCTTTTGTGCTCTTCACAAATTTTTCACCGAAAAAACGCACAGAAACTCATGTGTTGTTTTGCCTTTTAAAATTATTAAAATTCGTATGAAAAACAAAATCAAGAAGTCTAATTTGATGTTCAGATATACAATTTTAATTGAGTCAATATTCACTTTATTGACATAATTATCCTGTTTACGTATACAAAATTTAGACAATTCAATTATTGTATCACATTTTTCATATTCATGAGGACCTCAAGTTCAAATCTGGGATATCTTTTTTTAAATGTTCTAATTAATAATAAATTTAATGTCAATAATTTAACTTCAATATGGCACGACATATTTTGTTTATGGCTTTTTTTACTTTTTCCTCATTTTGGGTGTCGACTATCTTTGTTCCCCGAGTTGTGTTTTGCTCACTGAACACACTTTTTAGCAGTGCAGCATTTTTGGTTTTACCCAATTTTATAACAATTTCATATTTATTGAACAATAATTAATTGAATCTTTATATGGATAATAAAGCTTAATAATCCTATTTAGTGTGATAAGCTCAATTAAAGTGTATGTCTGAACACCATATAAAAGTTGAAAGAATGAAATTGTCTGAAATTTTGTTTTTGTGTATATATAAATTTCACTAATGCGGGGTGACTTACACAATTAGCTTCTTATATTGTTTCTTTTACATTAATCTTCTATTCATTTAATTTTTACGAAAACTTTAAGTTGTTTCACAGTTGCATAAGTATGATGTTCGCTGTATAAATTTCTTTTTAGCAAAAACTCCAAAACATTTTTTAAGAACACTCATATACAGGAATGTTCAGAAAACACATGTCTTTAAATCATATATGATTTTAAAATCAATAATTGTCATGCGAATATTTTTTAATTTTTCTTTTGTATAGAGCATCAAATATCGTGTCTGATAGAAAAATATACAATATGATTTTAGAAACCTCAACAGGATCAAATTTAATTTTTAAATTATAAGTGATTTAAAGATCTATGGTTTTGAGAAGATGCCTGATACAAATAAAAAATAAAATAACGAATTTGGAATATAAAAAAATTTGGAAACTTCCAATTAAGCATTCATTCACTTCACATTGCAGCATTTTGTTGTTGTTGGCAATATCCCGGACTGCCACACTCTTCATTGTAGTACAACAACGGAAAACGATCCCATTTATCAAAAATTGGCTTCAAACTAGCAAATTTCTCATAGTCCTCCTTATCACGATTAATCTGGTGTTCTCGTTTTATTATCCGTTTATTTAAGCGTCTCTCTTTACTATATTCCATAAAAGTTTCCTTATCATATTTATCAATGGTTTCTTTATAAACACGATCCATTTCATTGTATAAACGCCGTTGTTCCTCGGGAAACCACTGATACAAACGTTTCCATTTACGCCTGGCACGTCCAATAGTAGCAATTATATCACGATGATAAAATATTTGATCATTAAATATAACTTCCATTATCTGCGTCTATAAAATAAATTTTTGAGTGAAATGAATTTAAAAAAATATTTTTTCTATCAATTTACATATATGTATGTATATATTTTTTCTAAAAATTGTGATTTTTATTTCCAGGCGCTGCTGATGGTGTAGCCCATTTATTTACGCCCAGATGGGAGACTTTGCTGGATCCTGTTGTTTGGCTGGAAGCTGGTACTCAAATCTTCTTTTCTTTGGGTTTAGCCTTCGGTGGTCTAATAGCATTCAGCTCTTATAACCCGGCAAATAACAATTGCTATCGTGATGCTATATTGGTGTCTTTAACGAACTGTGGTACCTCAATGTTTGCTGGTGTTGTTGTGTTTTCCGTAATTGGTTTTAAAGCAACGGCTACATTTGATCGCTGCAACGAGGATAGAAATCATTTATTATCATTGAATCGGACAAAAGATTTACCAGTGTGTGATTTACAAAAGGAATTAGCAAATGTAAGTGGAAATATTTAGGATTTCATTTAAAAAAAATGTGCACATTGTTTCCGGTTTACCCGGAACTTTATTGGTTAAACTATTGTCGTTAGTTAACTGGATACCGTGATTTTGAGCCATAGTGGGTGCACTTTGTAAAAAAATATTTACATTTCTTTACAAAACGCATCTTTATGTAATAGATTTGTAATTGGGGAAGTCTTATCCTTTGTGAATTAATGATGAGCAGTGGGATATAAATAAATGAAAATTAAATAAAAATTAATTAAAATTAAGATGCTAACATCTCGTCAGATTTTAATAACAACGATTTCACTTGCATTAATTTAACCCTTCTGACCATATCATGTCCAATTTTCATACAAAGAGTGAAAATTCCTAAAAATTCTCCAGTTCTGGAGGCCTGAAAAATTCTTAATTAAATTAGTCGTATTTAGGAAGACCAACTCTTACGCAAAATTAAAAAAATTGTACATGAACATTTTGAAACTGGAAAAGAAATAGTCAGCTGACGTTCCCTAGTTAAAGTTTCCCAACTTTTTACTAAATAAATGTCGAAGAATGACAGCTCTTTATTTCAAAATTAATTAAATATCCCGAAAGATAAAATACATTTTATTCCGTACTTAACGTTGGGAGCGTGATTCCAATTTTATCGAAATCTGATACCGTATTTAAAGCCTAAGCAAGTGAGAGGAAGAGAGAGAGGAAGAGTTTTTGAGAGAAAAATATTTTTCTTCTTCTTGCCTGTGTCTTTTTCTGCGTATTTTTCTTTGAAAATTATCGTATTTCCTACAGAAATGTGTAGGTATACAATTAGACTGTATTATATGTGTCCAAAAATGAATCGCGTTAGTCTTCAAATATTGCGAACATAGCCGATATGTTGAATTTGTCCGAAAAATCGTTAGTTTGATAAAAAAATAAAATAAATGAATGAAAATAAAAATTTTATATCTGCGGATCGAAGAACTTGCACATCATTGTCGAGAAGTACCAGTTTGATGTGTATTATGGATTGATGGGTATTGGCGTTTCTTTGTATTCAGAAAAATAGTACACCGTGTCACAGAAGTCATCAAATAATCCATCTTTTGTGGTCTGAAGTAAAAAGTTGTACAACTTGTCTTTCGCCTAACCGATAGATATGCAAATAAATTTTAAATGGTGGAAACAATCGGAACAGTATTTAATAAAACATTCTGGATACCTGGACTGCATTCAGATAGTATGCGAATATGAAGTGATTCAACTTGCTGGCTTTCGAAAATTTTTTTCTTTTGTAAGAAATCAAATATATAAAAAACAATTGAACTAACCCCATTGCTACGAAATTTTATTAAAATTTAATTTTTTATTCATTTCAAAAGTTTCTGTTAAACCGTTGTGTTAGAGGTCTTAGAAAAAAATCGCCTAATGTCATAAATTTGTTATTTAAATCGTTTAAGTGATTCGAGTGATATTATTGAGAAGGCCTTTAAAATTCCTTTATAACCTCAAAAGGAACTTTTCCAACTTGGAGAAAAGTCCTGGGAATGGTTTACCGGTTAACATTTTTTTTAAATTTCTTTAAGAATTAATTAACTTTAATTATATCTTTAATTATAACAATAGTCTTTGTTTTTCAGAGTGCATCCGGTACCGGTTTGGCATTTATTATTTTCACAGAGGCCATTAATCAGTTCCCTGGAGCGCAACTGTGGGCTGTGTTATTCTTTTTAATGCTCTTTACTTTGGGTATTGATTCGCAATTTGGTACACTGGAAGGAGTGGTCACTTCTCTGGTGGACATGAAACTATTTCCAAATCTGCCAAAAGAATGGATAATTGGGGTAAACTAAATAAAAACTAGCACAACATAATCTATATTTTATACATATGTATGTATGTATGTATCACATTATATACAGGCTTTGTGCTTCTCCTGCTGTTTGATTTCCATGTGCTTTGCAAATGGTGCTGGTAGTTATATTTTCCAATTGATGGACAGTTTTGCCGGAAATTTTCCCCTTTTGGTGATTGCTTTGTTTGAATGTGTTTCGATTAGTTATATTTATGGTGTAAGGAGGTGGGTAACATGCAGTTATTTTTTGTAATTTCTAAATATTTTTCATATTCTTTTCTCACTATTTCCATCGAAGATTTTCTGATGATATAGAAATGATGACAGGTTCACGTCCTGGCCTATATTGGATGTTTTGTTGGAAATATTTATCACCTTGTGCCATGATTACTATACTAATAGCATCATTTTATCAATTAATTACAGAGGGCAGTAGCTATCCCGCCTGGATAGCAGCCAAAGGCATGACCGAAAAAATGGAATGGCCTCATTGGTGTATAGTTATTGCCTTTATACTAATACTGTCCTCCATACTGTGGATACCTATTGTGGCTGTATTAAGGTAACATTTTCTTTTTCTTTTTTTATTTTAACTGGTCTTTTCGCTTGATGAGTGACAACGCAACAATGTTTAACTATAATTCTACTTCAACAAAATATCGGTATGAAAATTTTGAAAAATACTTTCTTATACACAATTTTTCATTTAATATCCCGCGATCTATGGGGATCGTTAAATACCGAACTCCGAATTTGTGACCAATTTTCATTTAAAAATGTATGGATGTATATACATATGTACATATCACCCCGATCAACGAGATTGCAATAACACGAAATTTTAAAATTTCGAGTAGAGGCCAAACATTAATTGCCTTTATATATAACGCGAATTTGAAAAAGCAAATACATCATGGTAAACAAATTCCGTTAGAAAATATATTTTGTAATAATTTGTTTAAATTTGATCTCCTGTTTTATTCCAAGGCGAAGTTAGAACAGGTGTCTTCGTTAGCTCAGATGACTAGAATTCCAGTTATATTTGTGAAAAATTTGAACTTTTTAATAAAATTTTGATCTGAAAGGACTAAAATAGTTCAGAGGCAGAGACAACTTTTGCAATAGGTGTGGCGTGTATGTTGGCATAAAATATTAATATGAAATTTATGGTTGTAGTCAATGAAATTAAAATCTGAAGTTTTAAAAATTGTTAGCCATTCGGATCGTATAGGTCCGACAAAAAACATGCAGCACTCAGGGGATGACCCCTACATATGCTGGGCATTGCGCCGGAACTAGAAATGAGGGGAAAGAGGGAGGGAGTATTTACCCTAAAGATGAAGAAAAATAAGAACATAGAGAGTTTTTGTAGTGATTTTAACCTTTACTTTATGGGCGAATTTTTGCTACAGGTCCGAAGAAGGAGGGTGTTGTTACTCGGCCCTTTTTTTTCTTCTTATTTCTGGCATTTTATTGTTCATTTTAGGAAGCTGAATAATATCTTCTTTTAAAATTTCAGAATATCGTTAATAATTTTTGATGTTTAGGTGATGAATTTTTGAAAGAAAAAATTTAGTCAGCATCGATCACCGTAACAGCAACTTCTTTATTTTGAAATGAGCAACAAACGATGGTGTCTCAGTATATAAATCGTACAAACCGTACATTTTAATGGGTGTCCTGTACTTCAAATATGACTACTGTTTTATTGACGTGGAAATTGAAAAAAAAATGGGCTTCATTTTGACCACTGTAAACTGGACGAAATGCTCTTTGCGCTTCTTAAACAGATTTATTTATTCATATATTTTTTTGCAAATTAAATTTACATAATTTTGAAGCGTTGGTTTGGCGTTAAGTGATTCATGATGACTTTTTAAACGTGACTGAACAGAAATGTCAGTACAGTTTTATATTCCAGCTGTGAAACCATATCGATGTCGATAGTTCTCATGCAGCTAAAAAACGTTTTGTAATCGGCTCACAAGTTGAATGATACATATTCATTACTTTTATTTTGTATTTACATAAATTTATATGGACCATAGAATATATTATCATAATCAGTTATTCAGTGTTAACGTCAAAAATAAGAATCGTATAGGAAATATTTTTTCAAACAAATCTCAGGTTTTTTCTTACAAAGATTATTCTCTTATTGAAACTCTTTTCATAGATTGTACTCGGTATGTTGTTGATATGCATTCTTATATTCGTATTTTTTACAAAATATTTTTACAACTGATGTTTACTGAGTATAAATTTTTAGATTATGCGGCATCAAAGTAGTTGAGGACTCTGACCCTGCCTGGTTCCCCGAAGCCGAATTAAAGGAGGTACATGGTATTGTACCACATGAGCCCACTGATCTGGAACGAACCATATTTTGCTTCAACATGGATGGAACTGAAGGTATGTGTTGTCCGAAATATGGTCTACCGGAAAAATCTTTGGAAGAGGAGGATGAAGAGTAAGTCCATGCAAATGTAAGATTTTAATAAAACTATAACAGGATTACCTTAGTTAAATTTAATTATATATATACAATAGTTTATAAAAGAAATGTACAATAGATAATATTGGGTGAAAACAATTCAAAACTAGATACAAAACAAACCTTAAAATGCATTCAGAAACAAACAGATTTGTTCTTGTAAATAAACCTCTAACATATTATGTACTTATGTGCTGAATATTACTAACTATACAAAAATTTAGACTCGGTTTAATTATATTTATTATAGTATAGTTTTAAATATTCGGTTGCGTTCTGTGTTTCACTCGAACTGAAAAAAATATTTTTAATACCAATGCCATGCGAATTGACATTTTAAATAATAACACTTTATTATTTCGAAGAAGAACACAGAACATTGTCGATTATCTATACCAATGTAAAACCGTTTTACATACATACATGTATACTTACAACATATTATTGGCGCAGGTCTTATATTTTATAAAACCTAAAAGACAAATTTAAATAACCTCGCCACCGATTTTATTTATACAAATTAAGAGCAAGTTATTGGGAAAGTAAAAGCTTTTAATTAGCATTTCAGCATGGCGGTTCATACATAAGACTACCGTTTCTTCTTAAAGGGCCTTTTTTTACTAGAAATAAATTTGGTTTTCATTTAGGGCCTAAGGAGAACAGTGCGAATGTTATTGCAATCATAATAATTTTTTTATATGAATGCATATTGTTAATGCCAGTTAGTTGTACCGAAATCTCTTAGATTAGAACATATTTTCTTTTCTGTGCTGTTTATGGCGGTTTAGACACACATATTTAATGTTACAATAGCCCTATTCACAATCTTGTGCAATTTTTCCATTTGCAGTTTGTATTGTATTTGAGGGCATTATCAATGTATTTTATTGGTGCAAAGTGAAAAGGGCTTATACATATATTTTAAGTACAATGATAACTTCCTAATACATATGACTAAATACCACCAACCAAAAATTATCATCAAAATATTTTTTTAGATCAAAAATTACATTTTTCTTTTTCAATAATATATTATAATACTTTGCAGTCAAACCCATAATTTCCACCTTATAGTGTTATCAACTGATCTACTATTAAAATTTTCAAGTACTTGAGATATTTTTTAGTTGCAACTGAAGGTTCATTAAACTTAAATCAACTATTTGTTTACAAATTGGTTTTTCTAATTTGTCGACCTCTTTTTTAAGTAATTAAACTTTTTTAAGTTTTAGGTCTATATTTTATATATTCACCCCTATTGTGTTTGGCGTTTTACGCCTGCAAATTCTACAAATTGTAATAGCTTAAAGACAAAAAGTTAAAATTTTCTTTAATCTATTACAAAATGCCGAATCTGACGTCGAAAAACGCCAAACACGATAATTGTGATTAATTGTATGCACTTTCCTAAAAAAGACGTAATACAATAAAACCAGTATTCATAAAAAATAATAATTGTGTACGAAATTTTTTTAATAACATACATTTCAAACTCTTTTTAAATTTTATTAATGCTTAGGTAAATATATAAAATATTCCTAAAGCTTAATAAAATAGTTTAATTTGTTTACAAATTCTTATGATCTCTTGCAGTGCAGCGCTGGCTTCAGTTGAAAAATTAATAAAAAAAATGACGTGATAAATAAAGGAAAAATATTCACAACTTTGAAGAATATGACAAAATATTTTCGCTAAATTTCGTAACACATGAAAGGATTTTATTTAATGTGATTCATTTGCTTAGACGCATTTCGTTTCTCCGGGAAATAAAGCATATAAAGAATTTTAGAAATTAAATTTTTTATGGAAAAGTTGAAAATTGCTATGCTTTAATTTAATGGAGTTTTATGTCAAAATGCCTGCTTTAGTTTTTCCATTACTAAAAAATATTTTATGCTGATAATCTTCTTATTTGACAAATTTCTATACAAAATTTTGTCAAACAAGCACTTTATAAACATAAAATATTTTTATAGACTAGGGCCCAAGGTATATAAATACAAGGTAGTGCCACTTGCTTTTATTAAATTTTAATAAGGATTTTTGAAGTTTATTTTTCTACATCATATTGAATATGACGTTGCCACATTATAAAAAATAATTTTGTTTATTTGGAAATTTTTAAATAAAATCTGTAATACATATATATATATATATATATATATATATATACATATATATATATATATATATATATATATATATATATACATATATATATATATATATACATATATGTATATATATATATATATATATATATATATATATATATATACATATATATACATACATATATATATATATATATATATATATATATATATATACATACATATATGTATTTTAAATGAAATTTATTTGTTGGTGGTCAAGCAATGTCTCTATGCATTTCATTGGTGTTTTACCAAATCATCAGTAGACTTTAACCATGATTTGGTAAAGCACCAACGAAATGCATATAGGCATTGCTTGACCACCAACAAATAAATTTCATTTAAAATACATATATATATATATATATATATATATATATATATATATATATATGTATATATATATGTATATATATGTATATGTATATATATATATATATATATATATATATATATATATATATATATATATTTAAATTTCAAGGTGTCCAGTTCAGCAATTTCCAAAATAATGGCCTTTTTAGTACCAAGCCACATTTTCATGAGATCACGGACAAAGCACCATTATAATATATTATACCATGCTATTTAACTATTATTTTATCCCCTCTCTTTTAACATATTTCATTGTATTACCTCATTTTAAATTTAAACATACTGAACGTACAACATTGATAGAATATCCCGCTCAAAATCTCATTGTGAATCGTTTTTGCATATTGACCGAGACAAAAATTTCATTTTGAGGTTTTGATCATAAACATTTTGCAATATTTTGCTAAAATAATTTAATAAAAGCTATATAAAATGTAAAGAATATAGAAAACTACGAAAAATCCCAGTTTCTATGCATTTCCACAAGAAATAAAGCCATTGTGTTGCTTTGCATTGAAGCAAAAATATTGAAACTATTACATTGATCAATAAGACAATTTAACAAAATCACGACAAGATTTTTATAATAAATTAATTGGCAAACAGATTTTAATTATTGTTAATTATGACATCGATGCAATTAAAAATTTTAACAACTCAAATGAAAAGAAAAAAAACGGGTAACTTAAAATGATATGGTAACTTAATTTTTATGGGAATGTGAGAATCCTTAAAATTGTCAGAAAATTATTTTAAATTTAATAGCTCACAGTGGCAGTACCTTGTTTTATTATACCATGCTAGGGCCTTTGTTTTTTTAATATTTTCATATCACATTATTAAGAATTTTAATATTATCTGCCTGTCCCACGATGACTCTGGATATCATTCTATCATACACTTATATTTAAAATTAAAACTCATCCTAAAATGTTATTTTTGTTTTAAATATAATTATACGACAGTACGAAATCTAGTGTCATCGTGGGACAGGCAGCATATATTACTTTCAGCAATTAAAAACTTAAAGTCTTAATCATAAAAAATTCTGATTATAATTAATAGGACACATTTTTATACAAACATTTGTTTTATAAGCATCTTATTAATCAAAACTTTTCTTTTATTAATTAGGCTGTAAAACTTTACATTAAATATAAAGTAATTTAAAATGATACGCGGATTCTTTGAAAGCTTAAGTATTCATATAAAAAAGAGAACAGCTTTCGTGAGTTTGTACTCCTAATTACTATATCGCTAAATTTCGTGATGAAACTAAAAGCGAATTTAAAGCCTCAAAGGAAATATTAACGTTAATTAATTCCGCTAACTAAATTCAAAACCCTAGGTTATTTTAATGAAAATAAAAGTTTTATTTCATTTTTCCCGACGTTTCGTCAATTATTTGTTCGATCATGAAAATTATTTTTAAGCTCAATATGTTCCGCAATAACTTGCATCTTTTTATTTATTATTCTACAAGTATAAATACAAGCTTTGCAATAAAGACAATAAAAAAGGAAGAAAAACATATATTTACTTCATAAACTATAACCATAACAATATTACACAATGACAATAACTTTAAAATTTAGTTGTTATAATTGAACTTAAACGCAAGTATGTACGTAAATATTAGTTCTTTTTAGAAAATTTACAAAATATGAAAATCGAAATCTAAAACTATTTAGTCAATGAAGACTGTACAAAATAAAAGTATTAATAACAATAATAATAATAATATGTAATAATAATTATATTTAAATATACGTCAAAAATAATTAAAACCAAATATTGGTTTCATCAGCCATTTAAACAATGAACAAATTTAATTACAGAATTCAAATATTTATATGTACATTTATTAACAAAAAATTCCTTTATCTTAACAAATTTGCTTCGATGCACTTTAACATTCATTAAACCTTAAATCGTTAAAAATTCGTAATAAGCAATATCAGTAATAATTTGTTTTTTTTTTTTTTTTTTTTGTAGTTTAGAAAGATTCCAATGAATTTATATATCACCTACATAAGTGAAACTAACATATCTTATAATAATTATTTATATTACTAATTTGTTAGCTAAATTGAACTTCAGTAAATTGTGAAATACCGTACTGCCCATTATATCGTGCACAGTGCGCCCCAGAGTGCTGTTTAAGAAAGCGCGAAATGGCCATAATAAAAAACGAGAAGCATAAACAATTTTAATCGCTTATACTCTCATAAATTAAATAGAAACAAATATGTTTACAAACCAATAGTTTCTGATATATTAACTAATTTCCAAATAACTTGTTTTGCACATCTTTTTTATATCTTCAACCATTTGATGCATTTTAGTGAAATTTTTGGTTAATTAAGGACCATCTTCTCAGATGTAATACGCACCAACAAGACAATTTTTATTCATAGGTGACCATTCGAAAGTGGACGTGGCAAACATATTCAAATAAATGCTTGTTCTTTATGAAAAGCTCTATCAATGCAGAACATCTGATTTGATTAGAAGCTGGATTTCCGCAACATCTTATCTCATATTATTAATATCTTAAGCGAAATATCCATCTGAGACCCCATAAAGTATATATATTCTTGATCAAATCTGAGACGATCTGAGCATATCCGTCCGTCCGTCTGTGGAAATCGCTATTCAGTCCCAACGTAAAAAAACAGGCTCTTGAAATTTGATAGAAATATATCTTAAAGGATAGCACAGGTCAAGTTCGTAAATGTGATGAGTGATGGAAAAAAGTTCCCCTAAGAAGAACTGAACCAACCTCTAAAAAACAACATTATTTCTAAAGTAGTTTTTGGAATTTTGTTAAGCAAATGATATATTTTTATGTCAAAGAAGTTCCAAAGCGTTAAACTTGGAGCCTTAAAATAATTTTTTTTTTTGGACCCCGCCCCCTTTAGTGGGCGTTATTATATGCAAGTTAAACATTTTAAATTTACTTACTAAATATTTGTAGGGTATTTAAGACTCGACCCGGTCGAATATAACGTTTTTACTTGTTTTTTGTTATAATTTGGGTTATCAAATTTTTTTTAATGTGACAACGCTGATCATTATTCAATAGATTTGTTAGTAACAAGCACTAATTTAATATAATGATTGTAAACAACACGAATCTGGTAGCTATATACATATTAGCACCTATTTTATGTTGTTTATATTTTTTTAATACACCTATTACCACATAAGTAAACATATTTATTCCTAAAAGAAATTCAAGCAATTATGCTAAATATCATATCACAAATTAAAGCCTGCTTAAATCGGTTAATTACAACTTTACACCATATTATGGGTTGTGTTTATTTTAATTTTAAAATGGTGCATAGTGTTGATCAAGGCGTTTGAAACCGGCCGACAGTTCGAGTGCATGAGTACGAACTTTTTCCACTAGCATTCTGTGACTTAGGACAGAAAGTTATTGTATATTTCTGTTTTATAAGGAATTTGACTCGATTCTTTCCAAAAATATACTCAGTTGTGCTTGTAACGTCAGCCGATTGTAAAACGCTTAGATTTTTACTTTAAATAAGAATATCATAATAAAATGTTTCATATTATATATAAAAAAAGAAAAAGATTTATAAAACGTTAATAAATGTTAAATGTGTGTATAACTTAAACTAAAACTGTAATTAAATGAATTAAAATAAAAAAACCACCCTAACTAAAGTTATAAAATAATACGACTATACATACATATATACAATTGTTTAATTCCTTATACATAAAAACATATGTACGAGTATACCAAGTATAAATTCTATTTATTAACATTAAAGGAAATATGTTTAATACATTTTTAAAAACTTACTGTTGAAATATGTTAAAGATGAACGTAAACTTGAAAATTATTTTTTGTATAATAATTTCTTTAAATTTCTTTGTCTTTTCCCGGTTAAAAAACACGTATTTATTTTACATAACCAGCATTAAAGTATACAATAATTTATAAAAAAAATAACATGTGGACAATAAATATTAAAGAAAATATTTTATTTAATATTTGAAATTCAACGAGTTTTTTTTCGTGGATTTTACTAGTCTTGGGATGTGACTTCACTTAAAGTTTGTATATAAGACTTTTTCTTTAAGCCTTCTTTACGGTTCTTATGTTGGTTGGATTTTAAATGTAGCTGCCATTGGTATTCCACAATAAAACGTTATAAGTCTATAATGTATAGAAAGAAAATTAATAATATTCAAGATAATAAAATTTTAAATTAAAAGAAAATATGATTTTTGGAAAAAGTATCCCTTTTAACCAAAGAAAAAAAAAATATATAAAAAGAAATACGTGTTGAAAGATTTGGAAATTAAAAAAAATTGATTTTGGCAAGTGGTACCCTTCCAAAAAAAGTAAATTTTTTTTTTTTGGAAATGCATGCGATTAAATTTTTTTTTTGTTAATTAAAAATCAAATAAACACATTTTTGGTAAAACTGTATTACACCTGTTCATACCTTCACATAACAATAGTTTTGTATTTTTCTTATGTTGTGCTTGTAGTATTGAAAGGAGTTTCAAATGCGAAGAAGCTTCCGAAAAAGCTAAAGTCGTACGCATTTAATAACAAACCTAAAATAATAAACAATAAAGTCGTACACAACTTCTTAACCTTTACGATTGACTATATTTTTCCATAATAAATAAATTAATTAATTGATTTTTTTCATTATAAGTATGAAAGGAATTTTTTTAGTAACAATCGATACATTTTATATATATATATATATATATATATATATATATATATATATATATATATATATTATATATGTATGTATGTACATATATACATATATACATAGTCAGTTTGTTATACCTGTGCACTTGTATCAATCTTTTGTAGAGTATTTACCATTTTCTGTGACGATATGTACTTACATGTGAGAATTTTTGTTTGGTACTCTATAAGACACATGATTACATATGTACATATATTGTAACAAATAACTACGCAAATAGGGGAAAGAGAATGAAAGGAATACCAAGGAACCATAAATTTTAGCAGAGTAGCACAAGAATAATTATTATTAAACTTTAAGCATGTTTGTTTACATACTAACCAACATACAGAGATCTGTATGTATGTTTGTATGTTTGTCGGTAGAAAATATTTTCTACATACTTACATGTAATACGAATGTAAGGGCATGAACTATTTTAGAGTCACTCTGGTATTTATCAATTACTGCAAATGATTTAAAATACCCAAAAAACAAAACATATCTTACAAACAACTAACTACATACATATGTATGTATGTGGTATGGATATGTACATATAATAAATAGAAAAAATAGTTTCATTTATAAAAATTAAATTAAATACATGTGTTTTAAAATCTTCTAGTCGACATATTGTCTCAATTAAATTTAATTGAGACAGAATGTATGTATGTCGAATACAAAAATGGATTTATATCGACAAAAATGTGTTTGTTAAATACATATGTAAGTATATAATATGTAAGTCTTTTATTTCCAAAGATCTTATTATGGAGCTAGTTTCTAATATGTAATAATATTACTAGTTTTATTATAAAATCATTGGAAAATATATATAAATATACAAAATTATCCTAAAAAAATCGTAAAGGAATAAACAAATTTACATATTCCTATATTCTATAAGAATAAATAATTCTTGTATTTTAATCCGTAACATTCTTTAGTAAAACAAACTTGGCAACACATGACGAAAAAAGAACAAAAAGGAGCAACAATTTATTAAAATAACAAAACTGATATACTAACATACATACTTACATATATATGTTTGTATGCATACACAAAATTACGCAGTTAGTTGCAATTTTGTGTACTCATATGTAAGTATGTAAATAATTGAAACAAAAAATATTCTGCTAAAGTAGGAACAACAAATTTTGTTTTATATTGATTGATAATACATGCAGTTCTTCATACTCTGTTGATGATGAGAGCTTGATATTAAAAAAGGAATTTCAAACAAATTGCACATCTTAAGCTCAGGACTAGAGCTGCCAGTAATTGAAAAAATTATATTAAGTAAAGATCTTAGTATGTACGTATTATCATATACATATTTTTGTATATTAATATACATAGATAACAGAAATAATTATTTATTTTTAATTATATATTTACATTAAAAACGTTTTTCTCGTATACAAAAAAGTTAACTCATATACATATAATTAATATTTTACAGAAGAAGCTGAAAACATAGTAGAAACCGTATGCCGATAGTGTCTGGAATAACCAACTGGCTATAACGTCATTATATTTCATACCATAGCTTCAAATTGTTGGGAAGATGTGTATTTGTGTGTATTTGGACCCACTAACTAAGCATACCATCCATAATGACCAACATAATACATAGGTAAGTGGTTGCACATAATGTGTTATATTCATTGCAAAATATTCCTATAATGAATAAATTTGTTTCTTTACATAAACAACCCTTGAAAACACATCCCGAAGAGCATCACAAGAGATGAAGAACTAACTAAACAGGCGACATCCGAAAGAGAAATACAATTACCTGCATGAAAGAAATAACACCTTCTAAAAATTATAAGAGCCTGATGCCTGTAAATAAATAGTTCTTAAATTTACATATAAAAACGAATGCAATATAACATATATTATATATTTATATATATATATATATATATATATATATATATATATATATATATATATATATTTTTTTTTTTTTTTTTTTTTATTTTTGTATATTAATATATGTACATAGATAACAGAAATAATTATTTATTTTTAATTATATATTTACATCAAAAACGTTTTTCTCGTATACAAAAAAGTTAACTCATATATAATTAATATTTTACAGAAGAAGCTGAAAACATAGTAGAAACCGTATGCCGATAGTGTCTGGAATAACCAACTGGCTATAACGTCATTATATTTCATACCATAGCTTCAAATTGTTGGGAAGATGTGTATTTGTGTGTATTTGGACCCACTAACTAAGCATACCATCCATAGTGACCAACATAATAGGTAAGTGGTTGCACATAATGTGTTATATTCATTGCAAAATATTCCTATAATGAATAAATTTGTTTCTTTACACAGACAACCCTTGAAAACACATCCCGAAGAGCATCACAAGACATGAAGAACTAACTAAACAGGCGACATCCGAAAGAGAAATACAATTACCTGCATAAAAGAAATAACACCTTCTAAAAATTATAAGAGCCTGATGCCTGTAAATAAATAGTTCTAAAATTTACATATAAAATCGAATGCAATAATAACATATATTATATATATATATATATATATATATATATAAATATATATATATATATATATATATATATATATATATATATATATATATATATATATATATATATATATACATATATATATATATATATATATATATATATATATATATATGTATATATACATATATACGAGTAAATAATATATGAAGAATACATATAATAATAAATAAAAAAACAAATTTATTAAAATTAAAAATATATATTGTTATTATGCTTAGAATATTATATTATTAAATATTTTTTATTTCTAAAATATTGTTTTAAACTTATTATTTATTACTTACAATATAGTTCATCATACCTTTGTATATTAAACTTTACATATTTAAATATATAAATAAATAAATCAAAAGAATGTTAATTAATTTAATTGTTTGGAAATTATATATTAGCAAGAAGACTGAGTTTTGTTGTGTTCATCGAAAGTTCCCCTATTTTTATTTCTTTTATAAAATGTTGGCAACCCTACCAGTTTTGTCCAGAAAAATTTTTAAAGTTGTTGCTGTAAAATACCAGGCGCCCATAATTCGCAGTAGGCTGCTTTTTCAGCAAAAATAAAAGTCGAGAAAAGTGTTGCCAGATCGCAAAAATTTTGTTTGTACAAAAAAATTTGGTTTTTTGCAGCAGACTTTTAGGCGCAAGTGAAAAATTTACCAAATAAAATATAAATCGTCGACCTCCTTGCAATTCTGGTTGCCTGGTATTTTACAGCAACAACTTTAAAAATTTTTGTGGACAAAAATGGCAGGGTTGCCCACACTATATAAAATAAATCAAATTAGGGGAACTTTCGATAATCAGTTATCTTACCATAATATATAATATACTGCATGTATCCATTAATATGAAATAAAAAACAATTTATTTATTTTAAAATTAACATTTCTTTATTCAATTTGTTTCATCATTTTATCATTAAGAGTAAGTATTACGTTTTTATATTATAAATTTTATGTTATTAATTTACAAAGTTTTTTTTTGTTTGTTTTATTTTAATATACAAATAATAGTTATGGTTTATGGTAATGGTTATCTGTTTAACATTTAAAATGTTTTGTTTTAAGAGGACAATTCTTGTTTGGCTATTTTTTCTATGTTGGCCGTATAACTTAAAACACAAATTTTAGCTATTAATTCTTAAATATTTATATGCATTAGATTTATTTTTTATACATCTTTGTTGCTTTAAACTTTTTAGCTACAATATTTATTCATCATTATTATTATGTATAACTATTTAACTTATATAAAAAAATTTTTAACTTATAAACAATACGCCAAAACTTTCTGATTACTTGCATTATCTATATACTTTATAATTTTTACTTTTTCTTAATTTAACTATAAAAATATAATTAATAATTAACCTACAAAATATTGTTTGATTTTTTTATAATTCAGCTTATGGCTGCATACATTTATAACATATTACATATATAACTAATTATAACACATCCTTTTTTATTGGTTTGGTTTTCAATTTTACGTTAGTATATTTTACTAAATTAATTTTAAGAGGACAATACTAATAATAAATTAATAAATAAATAAATAAATAATTTATGTTTACTGTTTATGTACTCGAAGTACACATTTTCAACTTATGCAGTTATTTCAATAGTTAATTTGAAAGCCCCAAAGTTATCTTTAAGATAGTAAATTGAAACGTAAAAATGCGCTGACATTCTGGGAATGTTGTTTGAAGTTAAAAATAGATTTGTACCTTATTAGCAATAGTTGTACAATTGATAGTAATTGTACAAACATATTTCCTATTGTAGAGACATGTCAGATGCCATTCACTAAAAGTATTTTGGAAATATTTATGGCCGAAACTTTTGATTTGCCAGAGGTGAAAAATGAGAAAAAGTTACGCACTGATGATCCGGATGATAGTGTCACTGAAAATAGAAGAAATGATTATTAGTTAAATTTATGAACCTGAATACATGTAAATACATTTAGTTATTTACTTAATAAAATATATGTATGTATGTGAGATATTTTTTTAATTACAATTTTATAATCTGCTTATAGTGTTGTTTGAAGACATAAAGAATTTAGAGCCTTTTAAAAATAAAGGGTGTTCAAAATTGAGGTATCATTTTTTTCTACTTGTAATATTTATTCTAAAAAAAATCTCAAATCGCATGCATTTAAGATAAAAAATTTTTTTGCCTTTTTTTTGCTAAAAATCAATTTTTTGGTTGAAACACAATTTTACCCAATTTTGCCCAAAAGGCGTTTATTTCTAATAACTGAGTATTGAAAGGAGTTTCAAATGCGAGAAAGCTTCCGAAAAATCTCAAATGGCATGCATTTAAGATAAAAATTTTTTTTGCCAATTTTTTAGGAAAGGCTAACCCCTTTGCTAAAAATAAATTTTTTGGTTGAAACACAATTTTACCCAATTTTGCCCAAAAGGCGTTTATTTCTAATAACTGAGTATTGAAAGGAGTTTCAAATGCGAAGAAGCTTCCGAAAAATCTCAAATGGCATGCATTTAAGATAAAAATTTTTTTTGCCAATTTTTTAGGAAAGGCTAACCCCTTTGCTAAAAATCAATTTTTTGGTTGAAACACAATTTTACCCAAGGCTAACCCCTTTGCTAAAAATCAATTTTTTGGTTGAAACACAATTTTACCCAATTTTGCCCAAAAGGCGTTTATTTCTAATAACTGAGTATTGAAAGGAGTTTCAAATGCGAAGAAGTTTCCGAAAAATCTCAAATGGCATGCATTTAAGATAAAAAATTTTTTTGCCAATTTTTTAGGAAATGCTAACACCCCTTTGCTAAAAATCAATTTTTTGGTTGAAACACAATTTTACCCAATTTTGCCCAAAAGGCGTTTATTTCTAATAACTGAGTATTGAAAGGAGTTTCAAATGCGAAGAAGCTTCCGAAAAATCTCAAATCGCATGCATTTAAGAAAAAAAATATTTTTGCCAATTTTTTAGGAAAGGCTAACCCCTTTGCTAAAAATCAATTTTTTGGTTGAAACACAATTTTACCCAATTTCGCCCAAAAGGCGTTTATTTCTAATAACTGAGTATTGAAAGGAGTTTCAAATGCGAAGAAGCTTCCGAAAAATCTCAAACCCCTTTGCTAAAAATCAATTTTTTGGTTGAAACACAATTTTACCCAATTTCGCCCAAAAGGCGTTTATTTCTAATAACTGAGTATTGAAAGGAGTTTCAAATGCGAAGAAGCTTCCGAAAAATCTCAAATCGCATGCATTTAAGAAAAAAAATATTTTTGCCAATTTTTTAGGAAAGGCTAAAAATCAATTTTTTGGTTGAAACACAATTTTACCCAATTTCGCACATAAGGCGTTTATTTCTAATAACTGAGTATTGAAAGGAGTTTCAAATGTGAAGAAGCTTCCGAAAAATCTCAAATCGCATGCATTTAAGAAAAAAAATATTTTTGCCAATTTTTTAGGAAAGGCTAACCCTTTGCTAAAAATCAATTTTTTGGTTGAAACACAATTTTACCCAATTTCGCCCAAAAGGCGTTTATTTCTAATAACTGAGTATTGAAAGGAGTTTCAAATGCGAAGAAGCTTCCGAAAAATCTCAAATCGCATGCATTTAAGAACCCTTTGCTAAAAATCAATTTTTTGGTTGAAGCACAATTTTACCCAATTTGGCCCAAAAGGCGTTTATTTGTAATAACTGAGTATTGAAAGGAGTTTCAAATGCGAAGAAGCTTCCGAAAAATCTCAAATGGCATGCATTTAAGATAAAAAAATTGTTTGCCAATTTTTTAAGTTTGGAAGAGATATCAACAGTTCTTCTTTCTATACCAAGGTAAAGTTCTTGGTGGATACTCCTATCTGATGTAATCCCTTTACTACTGTTGGTCCATAAGCCTGGGAACAAAGCGCTTTAAAAGTTATGGGATGGCTCATATCTAATGATAATTAATGGGTTAGTAGTGCCCAGTTCTTCTTCTGGAGTTATTACATATTCATATACATGCATTTGGGACTTTACAAGTGAGTACAAAACAGATAGGTAACTGAAAACGATCTAATACATCAACGATCTGCTTTTCCTTCTTGCACAGAAATAATTATTCGTTTCTTATAATATACACACAGCCCTATCTATAAATTGCACAGGTTTTTGGTTTACTATAAGCCATGGCCATGCAATCCTGTCAAAATCAGGAAATAGGCGGAGTAATTCACAAGCATACATACATATAAATATGTACACATATAGTATGTACAAAATTTAGCAAAATATTTAACTAACCTGTAGCTGCTTGCGCTGCAGCACCCGGCGTAGTATTATTGGCGGTAGCAGCAGCACTTGTTGATGATGATGCAGCTGTTGCCGAGGCGGCACCGCCTTCACCACCAGCGCCAGCAGTACGATGTGCGCTATTTTGCAAATGTTTTGGCAACAATTGTGATACTAAGCTTGGTTGTATTGTTAGTTCTAAAAAACATATATACATATTTATAAACACAATTC
The DNA here is from genome assembly GCA_951800035.1 of Linnaemya tessellans. Classification (NCBI taxonomy): domain Eukaryota; kingdom Metazoa; phylum Arthropoda; class Insecta; order Diptera; family Tachinidae; genus Linnaemya; species Linnaemya tessellans. Next base: position 81,167,230 of record OX637536.1, on the reverse strand, counting down.
AAACTTTAGTTTTACTTCTAATTAACATGTTCACACCTACACATACAATATGTACGTAAATTTCTTCACTTACCATGCTCGGTGAAATTAAACAATGGCGGCATTTCTCGACCATTTGGTAATGCATGATTGCCCTCTTGACGCAAATCGTCAAAGAATGGATGGGCACATTCTTTCAATGGTGTTATACGTGCACTTGGTGTATATTCCAATAATTGTGATACCAAATTAATAGCTTCTGGTGGAGTGCGTATACGGAAAACCTAAAAAAAGTTCAATTGACAAACACCACACTTTTTAAATATGTACGCAATTATTTATGTATGCATTTATAACAGTAATCTAGAATAAAAACAGTGACTCAGTGTTGCCAGAAATTAATACCAGAAACCGACTGAGAGGAAATTAATATGGGCAGCTTAGGGTTTTCAATAAAAAATTCATTACACTTAGCTTAAGAATTCATTATAAAACAATATTTGCATATACACATTTTCCGAACACTATAACTATAACATAAGAACGCTTAAGATTTACGTTACAACAAGGCCTGTGAATTGAGCAGATATTTTACATGAGGTTTGTTTTTTATACTCAGTATTAGTTAAAACTATATGTATTAATTTTCAAAATATATTTACAGTAAGTACATTTACACTTTTGCAAACAACGCAGTGTGAATATAACAATCTCGCAAAGGAGCTGAAAAGATGAGTTTTCTATCAGTTGAAATCTGTAGAATTGATCTGTTCAATTATGAGTTCGATGTTGCTTTTGATTACTTTTCCACAGACTTTGCAATATTATAATTTGTTAGTTAATGCTCAAAACTTCATCCGCTTCACTAACTAACTGCCTATTTCTCATTGTCGAATGAATTCTTTCTTTCGTACAAATATACTTAAAACAAAAACAAAATTTTATAACTTGTTTTTGTTTTAAACGTATTTGTACGAAGGTAATAATTTTCCTATTGCGCAGATCGCCAAATTATAATTTCAAATGTCCTAATATTTAACAAAAAAAAAGTGGCAGCACTACTGAAAGAATTTCATCTGGCAGAGCGGTACCATCTTATATTTATTTCACCATGGGTAGAAATCGTTTGGTGGAATACGAATTGGCATTACCAAAGTGACGTTTACATGAAACAGAAATAAAATTTAGAAGAGTTTTAATTATTTTGCCCTCTTTTACTCTACTTGCTCTTCTTTTTTATAATAAGCATATTTCTTATGGTTAAATATTTTTATTTTGATATATGTATCTGCTATTGAAAAACAAAAGATGCAAAAAAGGCCCATGTCAATCATGATACAAAGAAAACAAAGATAATGCAATGCGCAGGTCCGTTATGTTTGTATATGAATCAGCTGTTTTGTGTGACGTCACATCCTTTAATAAATTTTTTGTGAGAAAGCAGTTTATTTAATTTGAGCTAATAAAATTTAATAAATTTACATTCTAATATTAAAATAAAAGTTTAACTTGTGAAAAAAAAGCAAAATGAAGTGCAGTGTTGTAAATTGCAACAAAATATACAAAAGTAATGCGGCTGAATGCAGTTTTTTTCAATTTCCAACAGACGGTGCCCTTCGAAAGAAATGGATTAGCTTTTGTGGCCATAAAAGATTCAATCCAGATAAATCATTGGTCTGCATGCATCATTTTAAAGCGGAGGATTTCGCCAATACGATGCAGTATGAAATGGGTAATAAAAGTACAATTATATTAATTTTAGAGTTGCAATATTCATATATGTTTCCGAAGGTTTTTCTAAAAAAAGATTGCTAAAGGTAGGTGTAGTCCCAACAATTAACAGTGCGTTAGCCCAGGCCGATGAGAATACTTACCGCGTTTTAAGAATTGAGCGGAGGAATAATAAAAAAATTGTTGAAGATATTTTAAAAAATCACCAACAAAAGAATATTTTGCAGTCAACTGAAAATATACCTGTAGGTACATCGGAAAGCATGGGTGAAATTAAAACTTTGGAGTCAATTCAAAATGAACATGCAGTTACTACAGTCGAAAACTCGGGTGAAATTGAAACTTGTGCATTTCAAAAGTATATAATAATAATACCTATAATAATAATAAAATAATAATAATAACTTTTTACAATAAAAAAATGTAAACAAAATTTTTCCATACCATTTACATGTGTTTGTGTGGTAGTGTTTATATTTATTTGAGGGTGTGACGTATATGCGCAGAAGAAATGTGTTTTTAAAATTTCTTTGCATTATCTTTTCTTCTTTGTATCATGCATGTCAATTATATTTGAAACAAAAACAAATACCAAAATTTTGTTTTCGTTCTACAGAATGATATCTAGTGGCATTGTGGGACAGAAAAGTAATTTTGTTTCTATTGTATTCTGATATTTTTAAGCTTAAGGTCTCTTTATTTTAATTTAATTTTTAATTTCAATATTTCGTCACTCCTTTGTGTGACTTCTTCAGGAAATTAATTATTTTATTTAGTAATTTTGTTTCGGGATAATTATTTGTATTTGTATGTTGAAATACTTTACAAAGTAAATTTGCAAAGTATTTGGTGCACAGATGCCGACGGAGTGACTTAGACTATATGCCGGCGATGTTATTAACTCGTATTTTCTTCCGTTACTGTGACTGACTGTACACGACCTATGCCTTCACATAGGAAGTAGCAACGTAGTTAACCACGGAATATTCCTCAGAAGAACTGTAAAACTATACAGTAATCTGAGGTGTTGAAATTAACTAGTGCGAGTGAGACGCAAAACTCTCGAAAGAGAGTAAACAATCAGTGGTCTGGCTGCACTTAAAAGATAATTGCCAACGAGGCTTGATGTTAACTGACTCAGAGCTGCTTTGCGACAGGGGATAATTATAAAATGTACAACTGCTAGCAATTTTCAAAAATAGTTCAACCGAAGTCGCTTAAAATTGTGCAGTTTATCATTTTCTTATTTTCCGTTAAAATGAGATAATTTAACGCGGAAAAATCATTCTATGTTTTTTATTAAAGTCTATTTAAGCGATTTAATGTTAATATAGACTATTTAATCTATGGCACAGTATATTTTTTTTAGCATTTTAAAAGAATTAAAAATGCAGAGCCCTACGAATCGTTACGTATTTGAAGAGAATTAAATTTTCCAAGATGATTATTTTAATGATCATGCAAAAATATATTTACAGGAGACTTTAAGAGAGCCAATTATTTTACTTAATCAAATGCCATATAACGTAAATAGTTCAATAAAAATCATTAAACTTATCAAAAGTAGGCAGGCAAAGCTGTTTAGATCGAAAGAAGATTAATATAAAAATAAAACGAGTGTAAGGAAATTATTGGTAGGGTTAGCAGTGATATTAAATTTAATCATATTTAAAGGAAAGAAATCATTGAACGTAAAAAATCAAAACAAAGATAGTTAAAGATATAGGATTTTCGTCAGATTCAATATATTCCCTCTCGCTCTGCCTGTCTACCACTCTCAGACTATCCCTCATAATCATTGTCCCTGCCTTTAAATATTGGTAGAACAAAGCAACATATTTCTTAGGTGTGTGCATTGAGAGCAATTCTTACTCTTAAACGTTGTTTCTGGTTAAGGGCATTTGGAAATTGTGTACGTTCAAGTAGTGACTGTAAATAGTTTTCGACTTTTTATTATCAAAATTCTTCATAGATAGAAACGAGAAAAAATATTTCTTTAAATATAAATTCAAACTGATGAAAAGGATTTAAAAGCATGTAAAAATTTTTAGACGTGAAACAAAACAGCCATTTAATGGAAAACTACACAAAGTAACAAGTGGGTAATGAAAATTATTTTGCTTTAATAATAATATAATTTTAAAAATGTTCTAACTTACTTTTTGCCATGGATGACTTTTAATTTGTGGAAATTTGAATTCCGTATAATTGGGATTCATTTCACGAATTTGTTCTCGTGTGGGTGTGCCCAAGACTTTAATAACCTCTACCAATTGATCGACGCCAGAATCACCAGGGAATATAGGTTGTCCCAAAAGTAGTTCAGCTAATACACAACCGGCGCTCCACACATCTATGAGTAAAAAAGAAAACAAATTACCATAAAAGAATGGGCAACATTTTAAGAACCAAAAACCAACCAATTTTTGTTGTATAATTTATAGCGCCAAATATCAATTCAGGAGCACGATAATATCGTGAGCAGATATATGAAACATTTGGTTCGCCATGCAACAATTGTTTAGCACTACCAAAATCGCATAATTTCAAAACAGCGGTCTCTGGATCTAATAAGAGATTTTGGGGTTTAATATCACGATGACAAATACCCAATGAATGTATATAAGCCAAACTTCTGAACAACTGATATATGTAAAGCTAAAATTACAAGTTAATGAAAATATATAATTAATTTTATTTTTAAAAAAAGAAATATGCATGTAATTAAAACTTACCCTTATAAAGTTAATGGGTATTGTTTGCTTAGTTTTAGCATATTGACGTGCCACTTTATAAACGGTTTCAGGTATATATTCGAGTACTAAATTCAAAAACACCTCATCACGCTGTAAGATATATTAAATAAAAATATTTGATTATTTATTTATTTTGGCTGCACCCGAAAGGTTATTTTACTTCAAATTTTAACAGAAAAATATAATGTGAATAAAATAAATTATACATTTTGTATGTTAATATTTACACAAACATCAACAATTTATTTTTACTATATGTACACATATATTTTTGTTAACGAAAAAATAAAAATAAAAAGGAATGAAATAAATAAAAAAAATCGCATGCTAAAGAGGAATGTGTGATGTTACAAAACTATCATACGATTTTTTTTATGAAAGAGATGCGCTAAAATTGAATTGAACCGTACGCCAAATACAAAAATTGATTTTCTTTGTAGATATCATGGTAGAATATAGATATTCGAGCAATTTATAAATGTCAGAAAAATATGTATCAATAAAAAAATTTTATCACTTTGCTAAAATTCAATTTTTTGGTTGAAACACAACTTTACCCAATTTTGCCAAAACGGCGTTTATTTCTAATAACTGAGTATTGAAAGGAGTTTCAAATGCGAAGAAGTTTCCGAAAAATCTCAAATGGCATGCATTTAAGATAAAAAAATTTTTTGCCAATTTTTTAGGAAAGGCTAATAACCCCTTTGCTAAAAATCAATTTTTTGGTTGAAAAACAAATTTACCCAATTTTGCCCAAAAGGCGTTTATTTCTAATAACTGATTATTGAAAGGAGTTTCAAATGCGAAGAAGCCTCCGAAAAATCTCAAATCGCATGCATTTAAGATAAAAAATTTTTTGCCAATTTTTTAGGAAAGGCTAATAACCCCTTTGCTAAAAATCAATTTTTTGGTTGAAAAACAATTTTACCCAATTTTGCCCAAAAGGCGTTTATTTCTAATAACTGATTATTGAAAGGAGTTTCAAATGCGAACGAAAAATCTCAAATGGCATGCATTTAAGATAAAAAAATTTTTTGCCAATTTTTTAGGAAAGGCTAATAACAACCCCTTTGCTAAAAATCAATTTTTTGGTTGAAACACAATTTTCCCCAGTTTTCCCCAAAAGGCGTTTATTTCTAATAACTGAGTACTGAAAGGAGTTTCAAATGCGAAGAAGCTTCCGAAAAACCTCAAATGGCATGCATTTAAGAAAAAAAAATTTTTTGCCAATTTTTTAGGAAAGGCTAATAACAACCCCTTTGCTAAAAATCAATTTTTTGGTTGAAACACAATTTTACCCAATTTCGCCCAAAAGGCGTTTATTTCTAATAACTGAGTATTGAAAGGAGTTTCAAATGCGAAGAAGCTTTCGAAAAACCTCAAATGGCATGCATTTAAGAAAAACAAATTTTTTGCCTTTTTTTTTCTAAAAATCAATTTTTTGGTTGAAACACAATTTTACCCAATTTTGCCCAAAAAACGTTTATTTCTAATAACTGATTATTGAAAGGAGTTTCAAATGCGAAGAGGCTTCCGAAAAATCTCAAATCGCATGCATTTAAGAAAAACAAATTTTTTGCCTTTTTTTTTTCTAAAAATCAATTTTTTGGTTGAAACACAATTTTACCCAATTTTGCCCAAAAGGCGTTTATTTCTAATAACTGAGTATTGAAAGGAGTTTCAAATGCGAAGAGGCTTCCGAAAAATCTCAAATCGCATGCATTTAAGAAAAAAAATATTTTTGCCAATTTTTTAGGAAAGGCTAAAAATCAATTTTTTGGTTGAAACACAATTTTACCCAATTTTGCCCAAAAGGCGTTTATTTCTAATAACTGATTATTGAAAGGAGTTTCAAATGCGAAGAGGCTTCCGAAAAATCTCAAATCGCATGCATTTAAGAAAAACAAATTTTTTGCCTTTTTTTTTTCTAAAAATCAATTTTTTGGTTGAAACACAATTTTACCCAATTTTGCCCAAAAGGCGTTTATTTCTAATAACTGAGTATTGAAAGGAGTTTCAAATGCGAAGAGGCTTCCGAAAAATCTCAAATCGCATGCATTTAAGAAAAAAAATATTTTTGCCAATTTTTTAGGAAAGGCTAAAAATCAATTTTTTGGTTGAAACACAATTTTACCCAATTTCGCCCAAAAGGCGTTTATTTCTAATAACTGAGTATTGAAAGGAGTTTCAAATGCGAAGAAGCTTCCGAAAAATCTCAAATCGCATGCATTTAAGAAAAAAAATATTTTTGCCAATTTTTTAGGAAAGGCTAACCCCTTTGCTAAAAATCAATTTTTTGGTTGAAACACAATTTTACCCAATTTCGCCCAAAAGGCGTTTATTTCTAATAACTGAGTATTGAAAGGAGTTTCAAATGCGAAGAAGCTTCCGAAAAATCTCAAACCCCTTTGCTAAAAATCAATTTTTTGGTTGAAACACAATTTTACCCAATTTCGCCCAAAAGGCGTTTATTTCTAATAACTGAGTATTGAAAGGAGTTTCAAATGCGAAGAAGCTTCCGAAAAATCTCAAATCGCATGCATTTAAGAAAAAAAATATTTTTGCCAATTTTTTAGGAAAGGCTAACTAACCCCTTTGCTAAAAATCAATTTTTTGGTGGAAACACAATTTTACCCAATTTCGCCCAAAAGGCGTTTATTTCTAATAACTGAGTATGGAAAGGAGTTTCAAATGCGAAGAAGCTTCCGAAAAACCTCAAATGGCATGCATTTAAGAAAAAAAAATATTTTTGCCAATTTTTTAGGAAAGGCTAAAAATCAATTTTATGGTTGAAACACAATTTTACCCAATTTCGCCCAAAAGGCGTTTATTTCTAATAACTGAGTATTGAAAGGAGTTTCAAATGCGAAGAAGCTTCCGAAAAATCTCAAATCGCATGCATTTAAGAAAAAAAATATTTTTGCCAATTTTTTAGGAAAGGCTAACCCCTTTGCTAAAAATCAATTTTTTGGTTGAAACACAATTTTACCCAATTTTGCCCAAAAGGCGTTTATTTCTAATAACTGAGTATTGAAAGGAGTTTCAAATGCGAAGAAGCTTCCGAAAAATCTCAAATCGCATGCATTTAAGAAAAAAAATATTTTTGCCAATTTTTTAGGAAAGGCTAACAGTTATATGTACATTATGTATACATGTATATGTATTCATGTATATGTATCTATTGTATTGTACAACTTGTTTATAAAATACTTTGTTGATTAATTTTTATATCATATCACCTTTGAAAATACTTTTAAAATATTATAAAAATTTTCATTATTGTTTTCCAGTTTAAGTTTGAATTTCGAAAATAAAAGATAAATAATAAAAATATAAAATAAAATAATAAATTAAATGTGTTTCCTTTTATTAAAGGATATTTCAAATAAAATTGAAATAAATAATAAATAAATATAAAATAAAAATATAATTGGCGCAGTCGGTAGGATTCCCGGGTATCTTTTTTTTTTTTTTTTTAATAAAATAGATACTGGATATTTTAATGTCCTGGCGGGGATCAATGAACATATTATTGAAGACTTTTGTTGATTGAATATACAACAGAAAAACACGAAATATTCCATCTAATTTGTGATAATATTTAAAAAAAAAAAAAAAAAGGAAAATTACAATATTGAAGCCTTTGTGCATGAATGTGTGTGTTTTTCATAAAAACATTAAAACATCTTAAAACATTAAAAACATATAAAAACTCCAAATTGTTAATTAAACAAAGAAGAAATACCCAATGTGTATATAAATTAAATATAAATGCTGAAAGTCTGAAATTTTCTGAAAGACAAATAAAATTTTAACAAAAATCTGAAAGCATTTATACGAAATATTGAACTATCAAATAAATAATTAAGTAGCACAGCGATTTCAACTTTCGGGTGGACCCTCCTGACTACTCTATAAAAATGAAGAGCTGAGATTTAAAAATTTTGTGAAATAAGGCAAAATTATAAAAAAAGAAGACTAAAAAAAAAAAATAAATAAAATTCAAAATCCAATAAATAAAAAAAAACTGAAATAGAAAATCATTTTGTGCTGATATTTAAAAATACAAATAAAAAGGACGAAGAGCAATATCTTAGTCCCATCATTGGAGCAGTGTCCTAATCAAACAATTTAAGAAGATCGTGCTGAATTTTAAGGTCATCATTGGTGCAACTTACTTAAGTATAAGTAATTTCTACATAAATAAAATTTTTCTTATCCCTAACATTACGTAAGAAGATTACATGAAAAAAAAAAAAAAAAAAAAAAATATTTTTTTGTTTTCCTTATTTCTTTTGTAAGGCCTTAAATTAATTTTTTTTTTTCATTTTTGCATAAAATCGTAAATAAACTTATACAAAGTATACTTATTTTTTCAGGTAATAATAAAATTTGGAAAATTCATTTTTATTAATGTAAACTATTTCCTCTTATGTACTTAATTTCAAAAATAAGAAATTGATTTTTTTTTATAGTGATTTTGAAATATCATATATATGTATGTATATACAGTCGAACTTCTATAAATTGAATCACCATTATCCCGAAAAAAAACTTCAACTTACGGAGACTTCAACTTTGAGAATCACATTTAAAAACGTTATAAACAGTAAGAAAAAACAATTATTTCTAACAGAAATTAATTTTTGTTTTTAACAGCAGCAGTTTTTAGTGTATCTTAATATACTTATACTAAAATATTGAGTAATTGTTGACCGATTTTTTTTTACTTTGAGCAAAAAGTGACTCTAATTTGTGCAGTGCTTTATAGTGGTCATCTCATGCTTTTTCATTTGTGTTTAAGAATGCATTTAAAATTTTCATACGATTCTTTTATAACTTGTTCGGATAGTTGCTTAATTGTTTCCTCAACTCCGTCCTCATCGCTATCTATTATTTCTCCAGACTGCGTTTCAGATTCGGCGGAATATCTTCATCAGAAGTTATCAACTCACTATCAGTGTCCAGAAACTCTTGAACAGTACAACTTGTGGATTCTATGCCATTTAAGTTTAGCCAAACTTCATTGTTATCATTTAAAACATTTGCGTTGTCATCAAAATCATAATGCTAAAGAAATGTCATCCTCTTCGTCCCATATTGAATGTTGACCAAATCCACACTTTCGTTCGATATTGTCTGGCTAGTAACATCGATATCCCAAGCTCTTGATAAATGGTGAATGCATTCTAGTACATTAATATCGTGTTTACAATTCTTTTCAATACGAACTATAACTTCTTTTAAAATTCTAGTTCTATAATCAACTTTCAAGGATCGAATTAAATTTTGCGATTTTTAAATCATATTAAAGTAAAAAGAATCTTTATTCACAATTAGCGACTAATTTCCAACTTTTGCTAGCAAAAGACAGAAATTTCCTGAAAAAAATTCAAATTACGGAGGCTTTGTGCTCCAATTTTTCTTCAAATTATGGAGGAATTCATGTTATAGAAGTTCAAGTTATAGAAGTAAAGTCTAGTGGAATTTCTCTCCTAGATGCTGTTGCCACGGAATTTGCTTCAACTTATGGAAAATTCAAGTAATAGAAGTTCAAATTAGGGAAGTTTGACTGTACATATATATTTAAATAAATAAAAATTAATAATTTAGTCATTTAAAGATTGGAATTATAAATATTAATCTATCTTATTTGTTGTGAATTTTGAAGAATAGGAAGTTTTTCTTTGTTTTCCTTTTTCTTATAAAAATGGCTGAAGAAAATAATGCCCCACGTTCTTATACCATAGATCCATTCAAATTCCTTGAAAGGTTACCCGAATTTTCTGGTAATAGAAAGGAACTTTATTCATTTATTTCGCTGGTTGACAAAATTAACCCACTTCTTATTGAATATAATGAACTCTCTCAAGTATTATTTTTAGACCTTATTAAAAGCAAATTAAAAGGCAAAGCAAGAGAGACAGTAGAAATAAATTTTCATATCCAGTCATGGGAACAGATAAAAACAATTTTGATAAATAATTTTGGAGAAAAATACAGTATCGAAGAATTATATGATAGACTTAGATCAGTAGTTTTTAGAACGAATGTTATTGATTTTTACAATGACATAAAAGATAAACTTCGAAGTTTAAACAATAAAACTTCTTCAGACTTAGGAATCAATCCCAATAGTGAACAAATAGCTAAGAATAATATGGGAACAGCTCTTAACATATTTAAAGAGAAAATACCTGAACCTATGAAAACGATTCTGGCTTGTCGAAATCCTGATACAATTGAAAACGCAATGGATATTCTTTTTACTTCTGGATATGCTAACTATAGCAGTGAAAATAAACATTTAAATTTCAGGAAATTTGATAATTACAATGAAAGAAATAATCATAGACCAAATTCAGATGTCGGTAGTACCCATTATAGGACTAATGAAAATAACGTTACACATCAACGTTTTAATTCAAATGGAAACAATCAGTACAACCATAAACAGAATACAATACAGTATCATGGCAATGCAAATAGGCCATATAATACTAGATACCCAAACAATAGTGGTCAATTTAATTATAATAGTAATAGAAATTTTTCAAATTATCAAAATTCGCATAGTATTCCAGAACCTATGGATATTAATATTATTCAAAATTCTAAAAAGGTAGTGGAATTACCCGTAGCTCCAAATACTTTTCGAATAAACAACTCGAAGGACATGAACAATTCTGATTATAGTTTGCCAAATCAAAGTGATGAAGTGCAAAATTTTCGTTTTCAAGCCTCTGCAGAGAATTACCATATATAGTAATAAAAGATTGTCTCAAATTTATTGTGGATACTGGAGCCACGCATTCAATTATTAATCCAGGTATATGTAACCCAAAATGGAAAATTAAATCTCATACTTTGACATTAAAAACTTTACAAAGCAATGTAAAGACTGACATCATTTATCAAGTCCCAATGTTTATAGAACTAGGAGACATCAGGGAGAAGATTTCATTTATAGAATGTAGATTTCACGATTACTATGATGGTATTATAGGAAATGATATTTTACAGAAATACAAAGCTGTTATAGATTACAGCAATAATCAATTAAAAATTAATAATAGAAACGTCCCTTTATTTGGTTTTCGAAAACGCCATACAGTTAAATTTATTTCAGATATTGAATGTGGCCTTATTCATATCAAAGAACACAAAGATTCTGTAGGTGAAATTATTATTGATGAAGGAGTTTACAATGCACATAACTTTAAAGTAGAGGTAGAAACCACTGCTAAGTGCTCAAACATAATATATCTCTCTGAGAGTAGTTCTTGGCCAGTTTCCTCCGAAAATTATTACTTAGTGGATGATAATATCTCACAGGAAAATAATCGCGAACCTTACCTAGAACAAGTTAGAATAGATCATTTAAATGCCGAAGAAAAGCATAAATTGATTAAAATTTTGGATATTTATAAACAATTATTTTATGAACCAAGTTCAAACTTATCGTTTACAAATGCAATTAAACACCGAATAATTACCAAAGATGATATACCTGTATTTGCAAAGACTTATAGGTACCCTTATGTTCATAAAGAAGAAGTAAGGAGACAAATACATGAAATGCTAGATAGCAATATAATTAAACCATCACATTCACCCTATTCTGCTCCAATATGGATAGTTCCTGTGGCGACCGGCATAGGCCGCCAACACTTTGGCGTCGGCGTTGATGCTTGCTTGGCAAGGATGTGTGGTTGTCAAAAGAAGAAAAACGAAAAAACGATTGATTGATTTTTAGATATAGAGATCTTTTTGATTTTGGATTTACGACACATGAAATATAAAATTAATAAACATTATTGATAAAGAACACATCTTAATAACAGTAAAGCGAATTTATTTTGAGATTTGAAGCGGGTTGGTACATTGGCGACGAGTAAAATCGGTAATTTACGAAATAAACATTAAAGTGGGAAAAGTAAAGTGTTTTGTTATTGTGGAAATATATGCAAATTTGATGGTTGCAATGTGAAGCTAATGTTTTTTTTTCTTCTTGAATATGAAATAGTTAAGGGCATTTAAATTATGGTTATCTAGCTGCTATAGAGCAGGGACTGTTTATCAGTCGGTATATTATTATCTTGCGAAGCAAGGGGCAGTTTGCCATGTAAAATAGTAATCTAGCAAAGGCTAGAGGCAGTTGGCCGTATTGTAAATTAGCTAGCAAATGCTAGAGGCAGTTTGCCATATCAAAATTCAGCTAGCAAAGGCTGGAGGCAGTTCGCCATGGGTAATATCTGGGTAAAACCAGGGCCGGATGGCGTACATATGAAAGAAAGAATGAGAACGATAAAACTTGATTTATGAAGTGATAAATAAGTTTATTAAAATGTTGAGTTGATTTGCTTATTTGTAAATTGTTTTAATTTATTTCAGAATTGATAAAATATGGCTGAAAACTTGAAATCGTTTCCTTGTGCTACGATTGAAAAACCACTTATAAGATCAGAATGGGAAAAATGGCTAAGATCTTTTCAAATATACACTGATGCTGAGGAAATAACCTCGAGCCTAAAGAAGAGGAATAAATTATTACATATTGGAGGACCTCAACTACAAGAAGTAGCCTATTCAATACCTGGTGCAATCGAAGATTTTGATGAGAAAAAGAATAATGATGTTTTTAAAATCTTGGTTGAAAAGTTGAACAACCACTTTACACCGAAACGAAATTCAGTATTTGAAAGACACATATTTCGTAGCATAAATGTCATTGAAGGAGAGACATTCAATCAATTTATTTTGAGATTGCGTCAACAAATGGCTAAATGTAATTTTGGGTCGACAAAGTGTGAGATTGAGAATGTTTGCTTAATCGATAAGATAATTGATGAATGGGCTCCTTTAGAGTTAAAACGAAAGCTGCTTGAAAAAGAGTACGATTTGGATGAAATCATACAGCTGTGTCAGGTCGACGAACAGATTAAGAAACAGTCACAATCTATGCAACCAACCAGCAATTTGGATTCAGTTAATAAAATAAACTTGCATAAGAATTCCCAAGCGAATGTCACAGTGGAGTGTGGTCGCTGTGGACGTAAAGACCATGATGATAAAAGTTTAAACTGCCCAGCTAAGAGCCAAAAGTGTAATAAATGTAATAGATTTGGACATTTTGCTCGGAAATGTAGGACAAATTTTAAACGTAATTACTTATCGGGTAAGCAATGGGACGTAAAACGCAGAAGAACTGATGTTCGCAATGTTGATATTTCAAGTAACAGCACAGATAAAACGGAGGACAAATGTTTTAAAATTTCAAGTGATCACGAAATAGATGAAACTATCTTATGTCACATTGCAGGCCGACCTATTCCTATGATCATTGATTCTGGATCTAAATTCAATTTACTAAGCTCTGAAGATTGGATAAAATTACAAGAGAACAAGTCTGCATTATTTAATATTAGATCAAAATCTAATAATAATTTTCGTGCATATGCATCTGACAAATTGCTAAGGGTAATCTGTGTTTTTGAAGCTCCAATTTATATTAGCCACATGCCTGAAAAGATTGCTACATTTTATGTGATGGAAAATGGAAGACAGTCATTATTGGGAAAGGACACGGCTATAAAACTGAATGTTTTACGCTTGGGACTAAATGTGAATAAAGTTGAAGAGCTGGCACCATTCCCGAAATGGAAAAATATTGTTGTAAAGTTAACTATTGATACAAACGTTACTCCTGTACAACAACCAGTTCGCCGTATACCAGTTGCTTTAGAGGAAAAGGTTATTTTGAAATTGGAAGACGGTGTTAAGGCTGATATTATTGAACCCGTAGCTGGTCCAAGCCGTTGGATATCTCCGATTGTTTTGGCTTTTAAGGAAAACGGCGATATCCGGATGTGCATTGATATGCGGAGGGCGAATCGAGCAATTTTAAGGGAAAATTATCCTCTTCCAACGTTTGAGTCTTTTATGACGAAACTCAAAGGAGCAAAGTATTTTACCCGCTTAGATTTAAAGAATGCCTATCATCAAATTGAACTCCATGAAGATAGCAGAGAAATCACCACATTCATTACGCCTCGTGGATTATTCAGATACAAACGTCTTTTATTTGGAGTAAACTCAGCACCTGAAATTTTTCAGAGACTTTTGGAAGAAATGCTGTCACCATGCCCCAACGCCATGAATTACATTGATGATGTCATAATTTTTGCGCAAACTGAGGAGCAACATGACATAGTGGTCAAAGAAGTTCTTAACATTTTTCGTGAAAACAACGTGTTGTTAAATAACGACAAATGTATCTGGAAAACAAACAAATTAACATTTCTCGGGCACATTCTCTCCAGTGAAGGCATCGAAGCTGACCCAGAAAAAGTGGAGACAATCATGGGTTTTAGGGATCCCAGGAATAAAGAGGAACTCCGTAGCTTCCTGGGTTTAATAACATATGTGGGTAAGTTTATACCCGATCTGGCAAATCATACAGACCCTTTGAGAAGACTTTTGAAAACTGAGGCGAAATTTAACTGGACTTCGGATATGAAAAATTCTTTTGATTACTTGAAACAATTGTTGGCTAAAATACCAACACTTTCTTATTTTGATCCAACAAAAAGTACTCGATTAATCGCTGATGCCAGTCCTGTGGCATTGGGTGCTGTACTTCTACAATTTGATGGGGATAATCCCCAGATAATTTCATTTGCCAGTAAGTCTCTTTCGGATGTCGAGAAACGCTACTCTCAAACTGAAGAAGAGAGTTTGGCTTTAGTGTGGTCAGTGGAAAAGTATTATTATTATTTGGCTGGCCTTGAATTTGAATTGGTTACTGACCACAAACCATTGGAAGCTATTTTTAAGCCAACCTCAAAGCCTCCAGCCCGCATTGAACGATGGTTACTTCGTCTTCAAGCATTTAAATTTAAAGTTGTTTACAAGGCTGGGAAGGAAAATATAGCAGACTCATTATCAAGATTATGTCGTGTAGATAATCCTAGTTCATTTGACTGGAAAGGTGACCGAAATATTTTACATGTGGTATCGATGAGCACTCCTTCTGCGTTATCAGTTACGGAAATTTCTGATAAAAGCTGTATGGATGAAGACATTGTTGATGCGGTAATGTGCCTTAGTGGAAATTCATGGACTGATGCTACAACAAACTGTTTCTTCCCTTTTCGATATGAGTTATCATATCTTGGCAACATTTTATTAAGAGGCAGTAAAATTGTCATTCCAACCGCTTTGCGAAGTAAGGTCTTAGAACTAGCTCATGAAGGACATCCAGGTGAGTCTGTGATGAAACGTAGGTTAAGATCGAAAGTATGGTGGCCTCTCATCGATAGAGAAGCTGAGAAGTACGTAAAATCATGCAAGGATTGCCTTTTGGTATCACAACCAATTCCTCCACCTCCAATGGATAGACATCCGTTTCCAGAAGGGCCGTGGCTTACAATAGCAAGTGACCTATTGGGTCCTTTGCCAAATGGACAATATATTTTGGTCTTTATAGATTATTTTTCACGTTATATGGAATTTAAGCTTATTCGAACTATCTCATCACAAATCATAATTAATTCGATGAGGGAAATATTTTGTAGACTCGGCTATCCAAAATGTATAAGAACGGATAATGGACGGCAATATATAAGCTCGGAATTCGAGCAATATTGCAAGGAAAATGGTATCCAGCGGATATTAACCCCAGCTTATTGGCCTCAAGCTAATGGTGAGGTGGAAAATATAAACAAATCTATTGTTAAACGATTAAAGATAGCTCATATGAATGGCCTCAACCTGTTGGAGGAACTTCAAAAATTTGTCCATATGTATAACGTGACACCACATAGCATAACTGGTGAGGCCCCAACTAAGCTCATGTTTAATCGGATAATAAGAGACAAAATACCAGGTATTGATGATTTAAAAGATATCCCACTTGAGTCTGCTGAAAAGGATCAAGACTGCTTACTTAAGCATAAAGGAAAAATGCGATCCGACAAAAGGAGAGGGGCGAAGGAGTCTAATATAGATGTGGGTGATAAAGTCGTTTTGAAGAACGTAGTTTTTCCACATAAGTTGACACCTAATTTCGATACAACTGAGTATGAAGTAACAGCTAGAAATGGGAACATAGTTGAGATAAAGAACAATGGGAAAGTCATTCGTAGAAATGTAAGCCACTTGAAGAAAGTTCCATCCGTTCCCGGAAATGAGCAATCTTCTTCAGACTTAAATGTTTTGCCGCATTCATCTACCAACACATTGGTTTTATCCGACCCAGCATCAACAGCACAGGAAAGCAATGGAAGTTCCGGCTCCCAGACCTTGAAGCTTCATTTGAAAAACATTGGAGGGATGTGGCGACCGGCATAGGCCGCCAACACTTTGGCGTCGGCGTTGATGCTTGCTTGGCAAGGATGTGTGGTTGTCAAAAGAAGAAAAACGAAAAAACGATTGATTGATTTTTAGATATAGAGATCTTTTTGATTTTGGATTTACGACACATGAAATATAAAATTAATAAACATTATTGATAAAGAACACATCTTAATAACAGTAAAGCGAATTTATTTTGAGATTTGAAGCGGGTTGGTACAGTTCCTAAGAAAAATGATGCCAGCGGATTGAAAAAGTGGCGTATTGTAGTAGACTATAGAAAACTTAATGAAAAGACAGTGGATGACAGATTTCCAATTCCAAATATTGAAGAAATCTTAGACAAACTTGGCAGGTGCATGTATTTCACCACATTAGATTTAGCGAAAGGGTTTCATCAAGTTGAGATTGATGAAAGAGACACTCATAAGACAGCCTTTTCAGTCGAGGGTGGACACTATGAATTTTTAAGAATGCCTTTTGGATTAAAAACTGCTCCCGCCACATTCCAAAGATTGATGAATAATATTTTGGGTGATTTAGTTAATAAAATATGTTTAGTATATTTGGATGACATCATCATTTACTCCACTTCTCTTCAAGAACATATGAATTCTTTACGCCTTGTTCTAGATCGGCTTATGGATGCAAATCTTAAAATACAAATAGATAAGTGTGAATTTTTAAAACGTGAAACAGAATTCTTAGGACATGTTGTTACACATCAGGGAATAAAGCCAAATCCTAAAAAGGTCGAATGCGTTTCAAATTATCCCTTGCCAAAGACACCCAAGCAAATAAAACAGTTTTTAGGCCTCAGCGGCTATTACCGTAAATTTATCAAAGACTATTCTAGAATTGCAAAGCCAATGACGAAATATTTAAAGAAGAATGCTAAATTAAATATTAATGACCCACAATATATTGAGAGTTTCAGAACACTGAAAACGATACTCGTAAATGACCCAATATTAGTTTATCCAAATTTCAATATACAATTTATTTTAAACACGGACGCAAGTAATTATGCGTTGGGCGCCGTTCTATCGCAGCACAATCACCCTGTTTGCTATGCTAGCAGAACTCTTAATGAACATGAGATAAATTATAGCACAGTGGAAAAAGAATTGCTAGCGGTAGTTTGGGCAGTTAAATATTTTCGACCGTATCTTTTCGGAAGAAAATTCATTATAAAAACTGATCATCAACCATTACAATGGCTATTTTCTATCAAAGAGCCAAATTCAAAATTAATTCGTTGGCGACTACAGTTAGAAGAATATGACTTCGAAATTTTTTATAAGCGTGGAATTAATAATGGAAATGCAGACGCACTATCTCGAATAGAACCAGAAGTAAATTTGACTGAACATGCTAATCCTAATATTATTATTCAGAGTAATGCTCCATTAAATATTTATAGAAACCAGATAATTATAGGCAAATCAGACTCTGCTTTAATAAAAATAGTTAATAAAGCAGTTTTTAAAAATATTAGAAAAATCATAACTGCTAGAAGTTTCAATGAAACTGACATGATAACTATCATAAAAGAACACTTCCATCCAAAAAGAGTTAATGCTATTTATGTTGAAGATGATTGTATTTACAACATATTTAGAGAAACCGTTACAAAATTTTTTTCAAATAATTCTCACTTAAAAATTGCAAAATGCATAAAATGTGTTGACGATGTTTTCAATGAAAACAACCTTCAGGAACTAATTAAAGACGAGCATCAGAGAAATAACCATCGTGGTATTACTGAAAATTTCGAACAACTTAGAATGAAAATCTATCACCCAAAGCTTAAGTTAAGAATACAACAATTTATAAATAGCTGCCACATTTGCAACATAGAAAAATATGACCGCAACCCAATAAAACAAAATTTTAAAATAACTGAAACCCCTGACAGACCTTGTCAGATAGTACATATCGATGTTTTTTATACTCTAGAGAGAACACTTTTTCTAACAATAATTGATAAATTTTCTAAATTTGCCCAAGCAATTCGAATTCAGAACAGATCATGGGTAGAATTTAAAAGAGCACTTATTCAATACCTAAGTATCGTTGGTAATGTTGATCAAATCATAACTGACAATGAGTTAGGTTTTAAGGCATTACCATTGACGGAATTTCTAAGGCAAAGACAAATTAACATACACTTTACTTCAAACAATAATCATACTTCAAATGCTGACGTAGAACGTCTTCATAACACGATGAATGAACATATTCGACTACTCAGACATGATCCTGATAGAGACAGTGACACTGTAGAAGAAAAAATTTATAAAGTAATTATGTATTATAATAATACTATACACTCTACTATAGGATGTAAACCTATAGATTTCCAAAACGGTCTAATAAAAGTTGAGGATTTTCAAAAAATTAAAGAAAGAATTTTAAAATCAAAAGAAAAGACAATGTCAATTCGAAATAATAATCGCGAAGACTGTGAGATACAGACAGGAGACGTATATTTAAAAACTGAAAGGGGTGGAAAAAATCATGCGAAGTTTAGGAAAGTGAATGTAGATCAATTGGACAATGATCATGTAAGAACTCGAACAGGGCACAAGTATTATAAGTCACATATTAAAAGAAGAAGGAACTTATAAAAAAAAAAAAAAAATAATAATAAATTTAAAAATTTTTTTTTTAATTTGTCTTAATTTTTCCTACATTATTAGAAAGAGGAAATAGGTTATTTACAAAATAAAAATATTTTTTTAATTTAATATGTGTATCATTTTTAATATGTAATTCCTGTATGTTATTAAATTTTTTTTATTTTGCTTTTGTATTACCTTTTTTGTACATACATACATATATACATAATATATACATATACGTATAAAAATATTTCCTCAGAGCGTCAATCTAACGATGGGGGAGTTATATGTACATTATGTATACATGTATATGTATTCATGTATATGTATCTATTGTATTGTACAACTTGTTTATAAAATACTTTGTTGATTAATTTTTATATCATATCACCTTTGAAAATACTTTTAAAATATTATAAAAATTTTCATTATTGTTTTCCAGTTTAAGTTTGAATTTCGAAAATAAAAGATAAATAATAAAAATATAAAATAAAATAATAAATTAAATGTGTTTCCTTTTATTAAAGGATATTTCAAATAAAATTGAAATAAATAATAAATAAATATAAAATAAAAATATAATTGCTAACCCCTTTGCTAAAAATCAATTTTTTGGTTGAAACACAATTTTACCCAATTTTGCCCAAAAGGCGTTTATTTCTAATAACTGAGTATTGAAAGGAGTTTCGAATGCGAAGAAGCTTCCGAAAAATCTCAAATCGCATGCATTTAAGAAAAAAAATATTTTTGCCAATTTTTTAGGAAAGGCTAACCCCTTTGCTAAAAATCAATTTTTTGGTTGAAACACAATTTTACCCAATTTTTCCCAAAAGGCGTTTATTTCTAATAACTGAGTATTGAAAGGAGTTTCAAATGCGAAGAAGCTTCCGAAAAATCTCAAATCGCATGCATTTAAGAAAAAAAATATTTTTGCCAATTTTTTAGGAAAGGCTAACCCCTTTGCTAAAAATCAATTTTTTGGTTGAAACACAATTTTACCCAATTTTGCCCAAAAGGCGTTTATTTCTAATAACTGAGTATTGAAAGGAGTTTCGAATGCGAAGAAGCTTCCGAAAAATCTCAAATCGCATGCATTTAAGAAAAAAAATATTTTTGCCAATTTTTTAGGAAAGGCTAACCCCTTTGCTAAAAATCAATTTTTTGGTTGAAACACAATTTTACCCAATTTTTCCCAAAAGGCGTTTATTTCTAATAACTGAGTATTGAAAGGAGTTTCAAATGCGAAGAAGCTTCCGAAAAATCTCAAATCGCATGCATTTAAGAAAAAAAATATTTTTGCCAATTTTTTAGGAAAGGCTAACCCCTTTGCTAAAAATCAATTTTTTGGTTGAAACACAATTTTACCCAATTTTGCCCAAAAGGCGTTTATTTCTAATAACTGAGTATTGAAAGGAGTTTCGAATGCGAAGAAGCTTCCGAAAAATCTCAAATCGCATGCATTTAAGAAAAAAAATATTTTTGCAAATTTTTTAGGAAAGGCTAACCCCTTTGCTAAAAATCAATTTTTTGGTTGAAACACAATTTTACCCAATTTTTCCCAAAAGGCGTTTATTTCTAATAACTGAGTATTGAAAGGAGTTTCAAATGCGAAGAAGCTTCCGAAAAATCTCAAATCGCATGCATTTAAGAAAAAAAATATTTTTGCCAATTTTTTAGGAAAGGCTAACCCCTTTGCTAAAAATCAATTTTTGGGTTGAAACACAATTTTGCCCAAAAGGCGTTTATTTCTAATAACTGAGTATTGAAAGGAGTTTCGAATGCGAAGAAGCTTCCGAAAAATCTCAAATCGCATGCATTTAAGAAAAAAAATATTTTTGCCAATTTTTTAGGAAAGGCTAACCCCTTTGCTAAAAATCAATTTTTTGGTTGAAACACAATTTTACCCAATTTTTCCCAAAAGGCGTTTATTTCTAATAACTGAGTATTGAAAGGAGTTTCAAATGCGAAGAAGCTTCCGAAAAATCTCAAATCGCATGCATTTAAGAAAAAAAATATTTTTGCCAATTTTTTAGGAAAGGCTAACCCCTTTGCTAAAAATCAATTTTTTGGTTGAAAAACAATTTTACCCAATTTTTCCCAAAAGGCGTTTATTTCTAATAACTGAGTATTGAAAGGAGTTTCAAATGCGAAGAAGCTTCCGAAAAATCTCAAATCGCATGCATTTAAGAAAAAAAATATTTTTGCCAATTTTTTAGGAAAGGCTAACCCCTTTGCTAAAAATCAATTTTTTGGTTGAAACACAATTTTACCCAATTTCGCCCAAAAGGCGTTTATTTCTAATAACTGAGTATTGAAAGGAGTTTCAAATGCGAAGAAGCTTCCGAAAAATCTCAAATCGCATGCATTTAAGAAAAAAAATATTTTTGATTTTGCTAAAAATCAATTTTTTGGTTGAAACACAATTTTACCCAATTTTGCCCAAAAGGCGTTTATTTCTAATAACTGAGTATGGAAAGGAGTTTCAAATGCGAAGAAGCTTCCGAAAAATCTCAAATCGCATGCATTTAAGAAAAAAAATATTTTTGCCAATTTTTTAGGAAAGGCTAACCCCTTTGCTAAAAATCAATTTTTTGGTTGAAACACAATTTTACCCAATTTCGCCCAAAAGGCGTTTATTTCTAATAACTGAGTATTGAAAGGAGTTTCAAATGCGAAGAAGCTTCCGAAAAATCTCAAATCGCATGCATTTAAGAAAAAAAATATTTTTGCCAATTTTTTAGGAAAGGCTAACCCCTTTGCTAAAAATCAATTTTTTGGTTGAAACACAATTTTACCCAATTTCGCCCAAAAGGCGTTTATTTCTAATAACTGAGTATTGAAAGGAGTTTCAAATGCGAAGAAGCTTCCGAAAAATCTCAAATCGCATGCATTTAAGAAAAAAAATATTTTTGATTTTGCTAAAAATCAATTTTTTGGTTGAAACACAATTTTACCCAATTTTGCCCAAAAGGCGTTTATTTCTAATAACTGAGTATTGAAAGGAGTTTCAAATGCGAAGAAGCTTCCGAAAAATCTCAAATCGCATGCATTTAAGAAAAAAAATATTTTTGCCAATTTTTTAGGAAAGGCTAACAACCCCTTTGCTAAAAATCAATTTTTTGGTTGAAACACAATTTTACCCAATTTCGCCCAAAAGGCGTTTATTTCTAATAACTGAGTATTGAAAGGAGTTTCAAATGCGAAGAAGCTTCCGAAAAACCTCAAATGGCATGCATTTAAGAAAAAAAAATATTTTTGCCAATTTTTTAGGAAAGGCTAAAAATCAATTTTATGGTTGAAACACAATTTTACCCAATTTCGCCCAAAAGGCGTTTATTTCTAATAACTGAGTATTGAAAGGAGTTTCAAATGCGAAGAAGCTTCCGAAAAATCTCAAATCGCATGCATTTAAGAAAAAAAATATTTTTGCCAATTTTTTAGGAAAGGCTAACCCCTTTGCTAAAAATCAATTTTTTGGTTGAAACACAATTTTACCCAATTTTTCCCCAAAGGCGTTTATTTCTAATAACTGAGTATTGAAAGGAGTTTCAAATGCGAAGAAGCTTCCGAAAAATCTCAAATCGCATGCATTTAAGAAAAAAAATATTTTTGCCAATTTTTTAGGAAAGGCTAACCCCTTTGCTAAAAATCAATTTTTTGGTTGAAACACAATTTTACCCAATTTTTCCCCAAAGGCGTTTATTTCTAATAACTGAGTATTGAAAGGAGTTTCAAATGCGAAGAAGCTTCCGAAAAATCTCAAATCGCATGCATTTAAGAAAAAAAATATTTTTGCCAATTTTTTAGGAAAGGCTAACCCCTTTGCTAAAAATCAATTTTTTGGTTGAAACACAATTTTACCCAATTTTGTCCAAAAGGCGTTTATTTCTAATAACTGAGTATTGAAAGGAGTTTCGAATGCGAAGAAGCTTCCGAAAAATCTCAAATCGCATGCATTTAAGAAAAAAAATATTTTTGCCAATTTTTTAGGAGAGGCTAACCCCTTTGCTAAAAATCAATTTTTTGGTTGAAACACAATTTTACCCAATTTTTCCCAAAAGGCGTTTATTTCTAATAACTGAGTATTGAAAGGAGTTTCAAATGCGAAGAAGCTTCCGAAAAATCTCAAATCGCATGCATTTAAGAAAAAAAATATTTTTGCCAATTTTTTAGGAAAGGCTAACCCCTCTGCTAAAAATCAATTTTTTGGTTGAAAAACAATTTTACCCAATTTTTCCCAAAAGGCGTTTATTTCTAATAACTGAGTATTGAAAGGAGTTTCAAATGCGAAGAAGCTTCCCAAAAATCTCAAATCGCATGCATTTAAGAAAAAAAATATTTTTGCCAATTTTTTAGGAGAGGCTAACCCCTTTGCTAAAAATCAATTTTTTGGTTGAAACACAATTTTACCCAATTTTTCCCAAAAGGCGTTTATTTCTAATAACTGAGTATTGAAAGGAGTTTCAAATGCGAAGAAGCTTCCGAAAAATCTCAAATCGCATGCATTTAAGAAAAAAAATATTTTTGCCAATTTTTTAGGAAAGGCTAACCCCTTTGCTAAAAATCAATTTTTTGGTTGAAACACAATTTTACCCAATTTTGCCCAAAAGGCGTTTATTTCTAATAACTGAGTATTGAAAGGAGTTTCGAATGCGAAGAAGCTTCCGAAAAATCTCAAATCGCATGCATTTAAGAAAAAAAATATTTTTGCCAATTTTTTAGGAAAGGCTAACCCCTTTGCTAAAAATCAATTTTTTGGTTGAAACACAATTTTACCCAATTTTTCCCAAAAGGCGTTTATTTCTAATAACTGAGTATTGAAAGGAGTTTCAAATGCGAAGAAGCTTCCGAAAAATCTCAAATCGCATGCATTTAAGAAAAAAAATATTTTTGCCAATTTTTTAGGAAAGGCTAACCCCTTTGCTAAAAATCAATTTTTTGGTTGAAACACAATTTTACCCAATTTTGCCCAAAAGGCGTTTATTTCTAATAACTGAGTATTGAAAGGAGTTTCGAATGCGAAGAAGCTTCCGAAAAATCTCAAATCGCATGCATTTAAGAAAAAAAATATTTTTGCAAATTTTTTAGGAAAGGCTAACCCCTTTGCTAAAAATCAATTTTTTGGTTGAAACACAATTTTACCCAATTTTTCCCAAAAGGCGTTTATTTCTAATAACTGAGTATTGAAAGGAGTTTCAAATGCGAAGAAGCTTCCGAAAAATCTCAAATCGCATGCATTTAAGAAAAAAAATATTTTTGCCAATTTTTTAGGAAAGGCTAACCCCTTTGCTAAAAATCAATTTTTGGGTTGAAACACAATTTTGCCCAAAAGGCGTTTATTTCTAATAACTGAGTATTGAAAGGAGTTTCGAATGCGAAGAAGCTTCCGAAAAATCTCAAATCGCATGCATTTAAGAAAAAAAATATTTTTGCCAATTTTTTAGGAAAGGCTAACCCCTTTGCTAAAAATCAATTTTTTGGTTGAAACACAATTTTACCCAATTTTTCCCAAAAGGCGTTTATTTCTAATAACTGAGTATTGAAAGGAGTTTCAAATGCGAAGAAGCTTCCGAAAAATCTCAAATCGCATGCATTTAAGAAAAAAAATATTTTTGCCAATTTTTTAGGAAAGGCTAACCCCTTTGCTAAAAATCAATTTTTTGGTTGAAAAACAATTTTACCCAATTTTTCCCAAAAGGCGTTTATTTCTAATAACTGAGTATTGAAAGGAGTTTCAAATGCGAAGAAGCTTCCGAAAAATCTCAAATCGCATGCATTTAAGAAAAAAAATATTTTTGCCAATTTTTTAGGAAAGGCTAACCCCTTTGCTAAAAATCAATTTTTTGGTTGAAACACAATTTTACCCAATTTCGCCCAAAAGGCGTTTATTTCTAATAACTGAGTATTGAAAGGAGTTTCAAATGCGAAGAAGCTTCCGAAAAATCTCAAATCGCATGCATTTAAGAAAAAAAATATTTTTGATTTTGCTAAAAATCAATTTTTTGGTTGAAACACAATTTTACCCAATTTTGCCCAAAAGGCGTTTATTTCTAATAACTGAGTATGGAAAGGAGTTTCAAATGCGAAGAAGCTTCCGAAAAATCTCAAATCGCATGCATTTAAGAAAAAAAATATTTTTGCCAATTTTTTAGGAAAGGCTAACCCCTTTGCTAAAAATCAATTTTTTGGTTGAAACACAATTTTACCCAATTTCGCCCAAAAGGCGTTTATTTCTAATAACTGAGTATTGAAAGGAGTTTCAAATGCGAAGAAGCTTCCGAAAAATCTCAAATCGCATGCATTTAAGAAAAAAAATATTTTTGCCAATTTTTTAGGAAAGGCTAACCCCTTTGCTAAAAATCAATTTTTTGGTTGAAACACAATTTTACCCAATTTCGCCCAAAAGGCGTTTATTTCTAATAACTGAGTATTGAAAGGAGTTTCAAATGCGAAGAAGCTTCCGAAAAATCTCAAATCGCATGCATTTAAGAAAAAAAATATTTTTGATTTTGCTAAAAATCAATTTTTTGGTTGAAACACAATTTTACCCAATTTTGCCCAAAAGGCGTTTATTTCTAATAACTGAGTATTGAAAGGAGTTTCAAATGCGAAGAAGCTTCCGAAAAATCTCAAATCGCATGCATTTAAGAAAAAAAATATTTTTGCCAATTTTTTAGGAAAGGCTAACAACCCCTTTGCTAAAAATCAATTTTTTGGTTGAAACACAATTTTACCCAATTTCGCCCAAAAGGCGTTTATTTCTAATAACTGAGTATTGAAAGGAGTTTCAAATGCGAAGAAGCTTCCGAAAAACCTCAAATGGCATGCATTTAAGAAAAAAAAATATTTTTGCCAATTTTTTAGGAAAGGCTAAAAATCAATTTTATGGTTGAAACACAATTTTACCCAATTTCGCCCAAAAGGCGTTTATTTCTAATAACTGAGTATTGAAAGGAGTTTCAAATGCGAAGAAGCTTCCGAAAAATCTCAAATCGCATGCATTTAAGAAAAAAAATATTTTTGCCAATTTTTTAGGAAAGGCTAACCCCTTTGCTAAAAATCAATTTTTTGGTTGAAACACAATTTTACCCAATTTTTCCCCAAAGGCGTTTATTTCTAATAACTGAGTATTGAAAGGAGTTTCAAATGCGAAGAAGCTTCCGAAAAATCTCAAATCGCATGCATTTAAGAAAAAAAATATTTTTGCCAATTTTTTAGGAAAGGCTAACCCCTTTGCTAAAAATCAATTTTTTGGTTGAAACACAATTTTACCCAATTTTTCCCCAAAGGCGTTTATTTCTAATAACTGAGTATTGAAAGGAGTTTCAAATGCGAAGAAGCTTCCGAAAAATCTCAAATCGCATGCATTTAAGAAAAAAAATATTTTTGCCAATTTTTTAGGAAAGGCTAACCCCTTTGCTAAAAATCAATTTTTTGGTTGAAACACAATTTTACCCAATTTTGTCCAAAAGGCGTTTATTTCTAATAACTGAGTATTGAAAGGAGTTTCGAATGCGAAGAAGCTTCCGAAAAATCTCAAATCGCATGCATTTAAGAAAAAAAATATTTTTGCCAATTTTTTAGGAGAGGCTAACCCCTTTGCTAAAAATCAATTTTTTGGTTGAAACACAATTTTACCCAATTTTTCCCAAAAGGCGTTTATTTCTAATAACTGAGTATTGAAAGGAGTTTCAAATGCGAAGAAGCTTCCGAAAAATCTCAAATCGCATGCATTTAAGAAAAAAAATATTTTTGCCAATTTTTTAGGAAAGGCTAACCCCTCTGCTAAAAATCAATTTTTTGGTTGAAAAACAATTTTACCCAATTTTTCCCAAAAGGCGTTTATTTCTAATAACTGAGTATTGAAAGGAGTTTCAAATGCGAAGAAGCTTCCCAAAAATCTCAAATCGCATGCATTTAAGAAAAAAAATATTTTTGCCAATTTTTTAGGAGAGGCTAACCCCTTTGCTAAAAATCAATTTTTTGGTTGAAACACAATTTTACCCAATTTTTCCCAAAAGGCGTTTATTTCTAATAACTGAGTATTGAAAGGAGTTTCAAATGCGAAGAAGCTTCCGAAAAATCTCAAATCGCATGCATTTAAGAAAAAAAATATTTTTGCCAATTTTTTAGGAAAGGCTAACCCCTCTGCTAAAAATCAATTTTTTGGTTGAAAAACAATTTTACCCAATTTTTCCCAAAAGGCGTTTATTTCTAATAACTGAGTATTGAAAGGAGTTTCAAATGCGAAGAAGCTTCCGAAAAATCTCAAATCGCATGCATTTAAGAAAAAAAATATTTTTGCCAATTTTTTAGGAAAGGCTAACCCCTTTGCTAAAAATCAATTTTTTGGTTGAAACACAATTTTACCCAATTTTGCCCAAAAGGCGTTTATTTCTAATAACTGAGTATTGGAAGGAGTTTCAAATGCGAAGAAGCTTCCCAAAAATCTCAAATCGCATGCATTTAAGAAAAAAAATATTTTTGCCAATTTTTTAGGAAAGGCTAACTAACCCCTTTGCTAAAAATCAATTTTTTGGTTGAAACACAATTTTACCCAATTTTGCCCAAAAGGCGTTTATTTCTAATAACTGAGTATTGAAAGGAGTTTCAAATGCGAAGAAGCTTCCGAAAAATCTCAAATCGCATGCATTTAAGAAAAAAAATATTTTTGCCAATTTTTTAGGAAAGGCTAACCCCTCTGCTAAAAATCAATTTTTTGGTTGAAAAACAATTTTACCCAATTTTTCCCAAAAGGCGTTTATTTCTAATAACTGAGTATTGAAAGGAGTTTCAAATGCGAAGAAGCTTCCGAAAAATCTCAAATCGCATGCATTTAAGAAAAAAAATATTTTTGCCAATTTTTTAGGAAAGGCTAACCCCTCTGCTAAAAATCAATTTTTTGGTTGAAAAACAATTTTACCCAATTTTTCCCAAAAGGCGTTTATTTCTAATAACTGAGTATTGAAAGGAGTTTCAAATGCGAAGAAGCTTCCGAAAAATCTCAAATCGCATGCATTTAAGAAAAAAAATATTTTTGCCAATTTTTTAGGAAAGGCTAACCCCTTTGCTAAAAATCAATTTTTTGGTTGAAACACAATTTTACCCAATTTTGCCCAAAAGGCGTTTATTTCTAATAACTGAGTATTGGAAGGAGTTTCAAATGCGAAGAAGCTTCCCAAAAATCTCAAATCGCATGCATTTAAGAAAAAAAATATTTTTGCCAATTTTTTAGGAGAGGCTAACCCCTTTGCTAAAAATCAATTTTTTGGTTGAAACAAAATTTTACCCAATTTTTCCCAAAAGGCGTTTATTTCTAATAACTGAGTATTGAAAGGAGTTTCAAATGCGAAGAAGCTTCCGAAAAATCTCAAATCGCATGCATTTAAGAAAAAAAATATTTTTGCCAATTTTTTAGGAAAGGCTAACTAACCCCTTTGCTAAAAATCAATTTTTTGGTTGAAACACAATTTTACCCAATTTCGCCCAAAAGGCGTTTATTTCTAATAACTGAGTATTGAAAGGAGTTTCAAATGCGAAGAAGCTTCCGAAAAATCTCAAATCGCATGCATTTAAGAAAAAAAATATTTTTGATTTTGCTAAAAATCAATTTTTTGGTTGAAACACAATTTTACCCAATTTTGCCCAAAAGGCGTTTATTTCTAATAACTGAGTATGGAAAGGAGTTTCAAATGCGAAGAAGCTTCCGAAAAATCTCAAATCGCATGCATTTAAGAAAAAAAATATTTTTGCCAATTTTTTAGGAAAGGCTAACCCCTTTGCTAAAAATCAATTTTTTGGTTGAAACACAATTTTACCCAATTTCGCCCAAAAGGCGTTTATTTCTAATAACTGAGTATTGAAAGGAGTTTCAAATGCGAAGAAGCTTCCGAAAAATCTCAAATCGCATGCATTTAAGAAAAAAAATATTTTTGCCAATTTTTTAGGAAAGGCTAACCCCTTTGCTAAAAATCAATTTTTTGGTTGAAACACAATTTTACCCAATTTCGCCCAAAAGGCGTTTATTTCTAATAACTGAGTATTGAAAGGAGTTTCAAATGCGAAGAAGCTTCCGAAAAATCTCAAATCGCATGCATTTAAGAAAAAAAATATTTTTGATTTTGCTAAAAATCAATTTTTTGGTTGAAACACAATTTTACCCAATTTTGCCCAAAAGGCGTTTATTTCTAATAACTGAGTATTGAAAGGAGTTTCAAATGCGAAGAAGCTTCCGAAAAATCTCAAATCGCATGCATTTAAGAAAAAAAACATTTTTGCCAATTTTTTAGGAAAGGCTAACAACCCCTTTGCTAAAAATCAATTTTTTGGTTGAAACACAATTTTACCCAATTTCGCCCAAAAGGCGTTTATTTCTAATAACTGAGTATGGAAAGGAGTTTCAAATGCGAAGAAGCTTCCGAAAAACCTCAAATGGCATGCATTTAAGAAAAAAAAATATTTTTGCCAATTTTTTAGGAAAGGCTAAAAATCAATTTTATGGTTGAAACACAATTTTACCCAATTTCGCCCAAAAGGCGTTTATTTCTAATAACTGAGTATTGAAAGGAGTTTCAAATGCGAAGAAGCTTCCGAAAAATCTCAAATCGCATGCATTTAAGAAAAAAAATATTTTTGCCAATTTTTTAGGAAAGGCTAACCCCTTTGCTAAAAATCAATTTTTTGGTTGAAACACAATTTTACCCAATTTTGCCCAAAAGGCGTTTATTTCTAATAACTGAGTATTGAAAGGAGTTTCAAATGCGAAGAAGCTTCCGAAAAATCTCAAATCGCATGCATTTAAGAAAAAAAATATTTTTGCCAATTTTTTAGGAAAGGCTAACCCCTTTGCTAAAAATCAATTTTTTGGTTGAAACACAATTTTACCCAATTTTGCCCAAAAGGCGTTTATTTCTAATAACTGAGTATTGAAAGGAGTTTCAAATGCGAAGAAGCTTCCGAAAAATCTCAAATCGCATGCATTTAAGAAAAAAAATATTTTTGCCAATTTTTTAGGAAAGGCTAACTAACCCCTTTGCTAAAAATCAATTTTTTGGTTGAAACACAATTTTACCCAATTTTGCCCAAAAGGCGTTTATTTCTAATAACTGAGTATTGGAAGGAGTTTCAAATGCGAAGAAGCTTCCGAAAAATCTCAAATCGCATGCATTTAAGAAAAAAAATATTTTTGCCAATTTTTTAGGAAAGGCTAACCCCTTTGCTAAAAATCAATTTTTTGGTTGAAACACAATTTTACCCAATTTTGCCCAAAAGGCGTTTATTTCTAATAACTGAGTATTGAAAGGAGTTTCAAATGCGAAGAAGCTTCCGAAAAATCTCAAATCGCATGCATTTAAGAAAAAAAATATTTTTGCCAATTTTTTAGGAAAGGCTAACCCCTTTGCTAAAAATCAATTTTTTGGTTGAAACACAATTTTACCCAATTTTTCCCAAAAGGCGTTTATTTCTAATAACTGAGTATTGAAAGGAGTTTCAAATGCGAAGAAGCTTCCGAAAAATCTCAAATCGCATGCATTTAAGAAAAAAAAATATTTTTGCCAATTTTTTAGGAAAGGTTAAAAAATCAATTTTTTGGTTGAAACACAATTTTACCCAATTTTGCCCAAAAGGCGTTTATTTCTAATAACTGAGTATTGAAAGGAGTTTCAAATGCGAAGAAGCTTCCGAAAAATCTCAAATCGCATGCATTTAAGAAAAAAAAAATTTTTGCCCTTTGCTAAAAATCAATTTTTTGGTTGAAACACAATTTTACCCAATTTTGCCCAAAAGGCGTTTATTTCTAATAACTGAGTACTGAAAGGAGTTTCAAATGCGAAGAAGCTTCCGAAAAATCTCAAATCGCATGCATTTAAGAAAAAAAATATTTTTGCCAATTTTTTAGGAAGGGCTAACCCCTTTGCTAAAAATCAATTTTTTGGTTGAAACACAATTTTACCCAATTTTGCCCAAAAGGCGTTTATTTCTAATAACTGAATACTGAAAGGAGTTTCAAATGCGAAGAAGCTTCCGAAAAATCTCAAATCGCATGCATTTAAGAAAAAAAATATTTTTGCCAATTTTTTAGGAAACGCTAACCCCTTTGCTAAAAATCAATTTTTTGGTTGAAACACAATTTTACCCAATTTTGCCCAAAAGGCTTTTATTTCTAATAACTGAGTATTGAAAGGAGTTTCAAATGCGAAGAAGCTTCCGAAAAATCTCAAATCGCATGCATTTAAGAAAAAAAATATTTTTGCCAATTTTTTAGGAAAGGCTAACTAACCCCTTTGCTAAAAATCAATTTTTTGGTTGAAACACAATTTTACCCAATTTTGCCCAAAAGGCGTTTATTTCTAATAACTGAGTATTGAAAGGAGTTTCAAATGCGAAGAAGCTTCCGAAAAACCTCAAATGGCATGGATTTAAGAAAAAAAAAATTTTGCCAATTTTTTAGGAAAGGAAGAGGCTTCCGAAAAACCTCAAATGGCATGGATTTAAGAAAAAAAATTTTTTGCCAATTTTTTAGGAAAGGCTAACCCCTTTGCTAAAAATCAATTTTTTGGTTGAAACACAATTTTACCCAATTTTGCCCAAAAGGCGTTCATTTCTAATAACTGAGTATTAAAAGGTGTTTCAAATGCGAAGAAGCTTCCGAAAAACCTCAAATGGCATGCATTTAAGAAAAAAAATTTTTTGCCAAGTTGCTAAAAATCAATTTTTTGGTTGAAACACAATTTTACCCAATTTTGCCCAAAAGGCGTTTATTTCTAATAACTGAGTATTGAAAGGAGTTTCAAATGCGAAGAAGCTTCCGAAAAACCTCAAATGGCATGCATTTAAGAAAAAAAAAATTTTGCCAGTTTTTTAGGAAAGGCTAAAAATCAGTTTTTTGGTTGAAACACAATTTTACCCAATTTTGCCCAAAAGGCGTTTATTTCTAATAACTGAGTATTGAAAGGAGTTTCAAATGCGAAGAAGCTTCCGAAAAACCTCAAATGGCATGCATTTAAGAAAAAAATATTTTTGCCAATTTTTTAGGAAAGGCTAAAAATCAATTTTTTGGTTGAAACACAATTTTACCCAATTTTGCCCAAAAGGCGTTTATTTCTAATAACCGAGTATTGAAAGGAGTTTCAAATGCGAAGAAGCTTCCGAAAAATCTCAAATCGCATGCATTTAAGAAAAAAAATATTTTTGCCAATTTTTTAGGAAAGGCTAACCCCTTTGCTAAAAATCAATTTTTTGGTTGAAACGCAATTTTACCCAATTTCGCCCAAAAGGCGTTTATTTCTAATAACTGAGTATTGAAAGGAGTTTCAAATGCGAAGAAGCTTCCGAAAAATCTCAAATCGCATGCATTTAAGAAAAAAAATATTTTTGCCAATTTTTTAGGAAAGGCTAACCCCTTTGCTAAAAATCAATTTTTTGGTTGAAACACAATTTTACCCAATTTCGCCCAAAAGGCGTTTATTTCTAATAACTGAGTATTGAAAGGAGTTTCAAATGCGAAGAAGCTTCCGAAAAATCTCAAATCGCATGCATTTAAGAAAAAAATATTTTTGTCAATTTTTTAGGAAAGGCTAAAAATCAATTTTTTGGTTGAAACACAATTTTACCCAATTTTGCCCAAAAGGCGTTTATTTCTAATAACTGAGTATTGAAAGGAGTTTCAAATGCGAAGAAGCTTCCGAAAAACTTCAAATGGCATGGATTTAAGAAAAAAAAATTTTTTGCCAATTTTTTAGGAAAGGCTAACAACCCCTTTGCTAAAAATCAATTTTTTGGTTGAAACACAATTTTACCCTATTTTGCCCAAAAGGCGTTTATTTCTAATAACTGAGTATTGAAAGGAGTTTCAAATGCGAAGAAGCTTCCGAAAAACCTCAAATGGCATGGATTTAAGAAAAAAAAATTTTTGCCAATTTTTTAGGAAAGGAAGAAGCTTCCGAAAAACCTCAAATGGCATGGATTTAAGAAAAAAAAATTTTTTGCCAATTTTTTAGGAAAGGCTAACCCCTTTGCTAAAAATCAATTTTTTGGTTGAAACACAATTTTACCCTATTTTGCCCAAAAGGCGTTTATTTCTAATAACTGAGTATTGAAAGGAGTTTCAAATGCGAAGAAGCTTCCGAAAAACCTCAAATGGCATGCATTTAAGAAAAAAATATTTTTGTCAATTTTTTAGGAAAGGCTAAAAATCAATTTTTTGGTTGAAACACAATTTTACCCAATTTTGCCCAAAAGGCGTTTATTTCTAATAACTGAGTATTGAAAGGAGTTTCAAATGCGAAGAAGCTTCCGAAAAACCTCAAATGGCATGCATTTAAGAAAAAAAATTTTTGCCAATTTTTTAGGAAAGGCTAACCCCTTTGCTAAAAATAAATTTTTTGGTTGAAACACAATTTTACCCAATTTTGCCCAAAAGGCGTTTATTTCTAATAACTGAGTATTGAAAGGAGTTTCAAATGCGAAGAAGCTTCCGAAAAATCTCAAATGGCATGCATTTAAGAAAAAAAAATTTTTTGCCAATTTTTTAGGAAAGGCTAACTGAATTTTTTGGTTGAAACACAATTTTACCCAATTTTGCCCAAAAGGCGTTTATTTCTAATAACCGAGTATTGAAAGGAGTTTCAAATGCGAAGAAGCTTCCGAAAAATCTCAAATCGCATGCATTTAAGAAACAAAATTTTTTGCCAATTTTTTAGGAAAGGCTAACTGAATTTTTTGGTTGAAACACAATTTTACCCAATTTTGCCCAAAAGGCGTTCATTTCTAATAACTGAGTAATAACTGAGTATTAAAAGGTGTTTCAAATGCGAAGAAGCTTCCGAAAAACCTCAAATGGCATGCATTTAAGAAAAAAAATTTTTTGCCAAGTTGCTAAAAATCAATTTTTTGGTTGAAACACAATTTTACCCAATTTTGCCCAAAAGGCGTTTATTTCTAATAACTGAGTATTGAAAGGAGTTTCAAATGCGAAGAAGCTTCCGAAAAATCTCAAATGGCATGCATTTAAAAAAAAAAATTTTGCAAATTTTTTAGGAAAGGCTAACGAATTTTTTGGTTGAAACACAATTTTACCCAATTTTGCCCAAAAGGCGTTTATTTCTAATAACTGAGCATTAAAAGGAGTTTCAAATGCGAAGAAGCTTCCGAAAAACCTCAAATGGCATGGATTTAAGAAAAAAAATTTTTTGCCAATTTTTTAGGAAAGGCTAACCCCTTTGCTAAAAATCAATTTTTTGGTTGAAACACAATTTTACCCAATTTTGCCCAAAAGGCGTTTATTTCTAATAACTGAGTATTGAAAGGAGTTTCAAATGCGAAGAAGCTTCCAAAAAACCTCAAATGGTATGGATTTAAGAAAAAAAAATTTTTTGCCAATTTTTTAGGAAAGGCTAACCCCTTAGCTAAAAATCAATTTTTTGGTTGAAACACAATTTTACCCAATTTTGCCCAAAAGGGGTTTATTTCTAATAACTGACTATTGAAAGGAGTTTCAAATGCGAAGAAGCTTCCGAAAAACCTCAAATGGCATGGATTTAAGAAAAAAAATTTTTGCCAATTTGCTAAAAATCTATTTTTTGGTTGAAACACAATTTTACCCAATTTTGCCCAAAAGGCGTTTATTTCTAATAACTGACTATTGAAAGGAGTTTCAAATGCGAAGAAGCTTCCGAAAAACCTCAAATGGCATGGATTTAAGAAAAAAAAATTTTTGCCAATTTTTTAGGAAAGGCTAACCCCTTTGCTAAAAATCAATTTTTTGGTTGAAACACAATTTTACCCAATTTCGCCCAAAAGGCGTTTATTTCTAATAACTGACTATTGAAAGGAGTTTCAAATGCGAAGAAGCTTCCGAAAAATCTCAAATGGCATGCATTTAGAAAAAAAATTTTTTGCCAATTTTTTAGGAAAGGCTAACGAAAGGCTAACTAACCCCTTTGCTAAAAATCAATTTTTTGGTTGAAACACAATTTTACCCAATTTTGCCCAAAAGGCGTTTATTTCTAATAACTGAGTATTGAAAGGAGTTTCAAATGCGAAGAAGCTTCCGAAAAATCTCAAATGGCATGCATTTAAGAAAAAAAAATTTTTGCCAATTTTTTAGGAAAGGCTAACTGAATTTTTTGGTTGAAACACAATTTTACCCAATTTTGCCCAAAAGGCGTTTATTTCTAATAACCGAGTATTGAAAGGAGTTTCAAATGCGAAGAAGCTTCCGAAAAATCTCAAATGGCATGCATTTAAGAAAAAAAAATTTTTGCCAATTTTTTAGGAAAGGCTAACTGAATTTTTTGGTTGAAACACAATTTTACCCAATTTTGCCCAAAAGGCGTTTATTTCTAATAACTGAGTATTGAAAGGAGTTTCAAATGCGAAGAAGCTTCCGAAAAATCTCAAATGGCATGCATTTAAGAAAAAAAAATTTTTGCCAATTTTTTAGGAAAGGCTAACTGAATTTTTTGGTTGAAACACAATTTTACCCAATTTTGCCCAAAAGGCGTTTATTTCTAATAACCGAGTATTGAAAGGAGTTTCAAATGCGAAGAAGCTTCCGAAAAATCTCAAATGGCATGCATTTAAGAAAAAAAAATTTTTGCCAATTTTTTAGGAAAGGCTAACTAACCCCTTTGCTAAAAATCAATTTTTTGGTTGAAACACAATTTTACCCAATTTTGCCCAAAAGGCGTTTATTTCTAATAACCGAGTATTGAAAGGAGTTTCAAATGCGAAGAAGCTTCCGAAAAATCTCAAATGGCATGCATTTAAGAAAAAAAATTTTTTGCCAATTTTTTGCTAAAAATCAATTTTTTGGTTGAAACACAATTTTACCCAATTTTGCCCAAAATGCGATTATTTCTAATAACTGAGTATTGAAAGGAGTTTCAAATGCGAAGAAGCTTCCGAAAAATCTCAAATGGCATGCATTTAAGAAAAAAAAATTTTTTGCCAATTTTTTAGGAAAGGCTAACTAGCCCCTTTGCTAAAAATCAATTTTTTGGTTGAAACACAATTTTACCCAATTTTGCCCAAAAGGCGTTTATTTCTAATAACTGAGTATTGAAAGGAGTTTCAAATGCGAAGAAGCTTCCAGTTTTTCGAAAATTTTGTTCGAAACAAAAATCTAATGTTCTGCAAAAATCTAATGATGCCAAATTGTAGCCCTTTTCATGCTCTTTAAGGTGATATAGACATTTGGTGGCACAAATTCTGGTTCGGGAGTTATAGGTCAAACAGTGAGCGATTTGTGGGTTTCAAAAACAGTTTTCGAAAATTTTGTACGAAACAAGCGAAAATCTAATGATTAAAAAATGTGGCATTTGTTTTTTCCTTTCAGATGGTGTAATATTGTTGGTTTGTATCTTGTCTGGTTTAAGAGTTATAGGTCAAAAACTAGGTAAAAATTTTGTTGAAGAGCTAAATATCCATAAAAACGCGCCTTACTGATTTTACAAAATTTATCGTTTCTCCTAGCAACTTGGAAATCGTGTAGCCTACCTTATTTATTCACAAAAAAAGGTATTATAACTCAAATAGACACGTTTAAATAGCTATATTTTTATTTTACCGGTTATATAATTATTACGCACGTACTTGGAGTGACATAACTCAGAAAATATATTCCCTTGCAGAAAACTAATTTGATATTTTCAATTCACCTGCCTTTATGCACAAAATAAAATTTATTCTTCGGTAATATGATGATAAATTCCTCAGTATTAACTCCAAAAATACACTTTTTGAATTATGTCACTTTTGCAGTTCATGTACAATGCCCTTAAAACTATGTTGATCTCACATTCCATCTTTCTAAAATATCTCTATGTTTTACAAAAATTTCAACTGCAGACTTTCGAAAGCTAAGCTTAAAGTCGATACAAATTTAGATATCATGCATATGAATAGGACTTGAATTTTTTGTGAGGCTTGTGAGTGTAGATGGCACTAGATTTTCCGCACTCACACGTTCAAAATCCTCATTTTCTTCTTCAACGGGCAGACCAGCCGCTCTCATTTGCTCTGTGTAATGCTTAATTTTATTCTCCTGGTCCGTAAGCAATTCTAAGAGATCTTCTTGATCTTTTCGCAGCTTCTGACAATTTTCATTAGCTGTATTTGCCAAATCTGTTGTTTCTTGTAAGCGCTGTCGTAATGTTTCAAGTTCTTGGTTTAGTCGCAAGTTTTCCGTATAATAAAAATTCGTTTGAAACTGAGCGGTATTAAGAGCCTCCGTAGTTGCTTGCTTTGAATTTTCATTGTTTGGCGTAGAAGAGTTGGTGGAAGAATCATTACTTTTCAAAGCCGAGAGCTGGGCTTTGAGCAGGGTGTTTTGATCAATTAATTGATGATTCTGCGTTTGCAATTCCGATACCTTTAATTCATTTTCCATACTAACCGCTTCCATTTTCTTTACAGTGTCCTGCAGAGAAGTTATTTGGGCATCAAGACCTCTAATAATGCCTTTGTATTGTGCGACCAGTGCCGAAGCTTCTGAGCTCAGTGTAAGTTCGGTTAGTTCAATGCCATTAATATCAAAACCAGTAACTAGTTTGACAACCAACGCCTCTAGGCCTTTAAATAATTTGCAATATTCATAATCAAGAAGCAGTTCGTTTGCTGATTTTGCTCTTATTTGTGGATGCTTACAGGCTCTACTGTATGCCTCATGCCTACAAACTTCATTAAGTTTATTGCAAAAATTTTCCTGTCCAATTCTCTTAATAACTAATTGACAGATTTCATCTCTTTTCTGTCCAGGAAGGCTGTTGTCATTAAATTGAATGCAAAGTCCCATTAAAAATGCACATAGCCCCTGCACTAAATATTCGTTTTCGTCGTGCTCATTGCCACTTATTTGTGCTGTTAAATAAGCCATAGTACCCTGGGACTGCA
Source organism: Linnaemya tessellans (assembly GCA_951800035.1). Taxonomy (NCBI): domain Eukaryota; kingdom Metazoa; phylum Arthropoda; class Insecta; order Diptera; family Tachinidae; genus Linnaemya; species Linnaemya tessellans. Next base: position 81,128,892 of record OX637536.1, on the reverse strand, counting down.
GCAATGTTTTGACAGCAGTTGGACAATGTGAAAGCCACATACTTAGCAACATTAAAATACCAACTTTGCTCTGTAATTTGTAGGATTCTTGTTGTAATAAATTTGTACATTGCTCTAATAGGGTTATAGGTTTGTGACCACCAGGAGTGGCCAGTAGTACTCGTAACAGCTCCTCCTTTTGTGCTGAATTATCTACCAGTGTGTGCATCAAAGCCACCGAGGAAAACCAATTCGCTAAGGAGTCTCCAGAAAATAAGCCAGTGCACAAAAGTTGTCCCGTAGATAGATTGGATACATCTGCAGCGGATGATGGTAAAAGTGTGGCGACAACTGCCTGTTGTGTCGCACAATTCCGATATAAATAACACTGGAAGGAATAGAGTACAGAACAGCGTAGAGCCAACATTTGTTTCTCATTAATCATGGACATTAGCAACACAACAATAACAGGTCTTGGCGGAGTACTAGGCGCCATTACTTTACTAAGTTGATCTTGATTATGGGGATCTCCTCTTACTACTTCAGCTACTGCATTGATAGTTTCCGTTAGAATATCGGCAGGAACTCCACTACTCATTAGAATCTCACAGAGACCTTCTAAAAGCATTGATTGCTTCATGGCCTTTTGACAAGACGCCACCACTTGCTGCTGATTACTAGGTGTGACTAAAGATCTCACTACTTGTAACATACAATGAACATTCGACATCTTTTGAGGTGCCCAACTATGTTCCCCACCAGTTTCGCTATTTAGCATTTCAAACATTGGAGCTAACCGTTGTATATACGAACCTTCTTTAAAGAACTGTTGATTACTGGAATTGTTCTTTAATAAGTTAAGTAGCAATATCAAGCAGTCTTCTACCACTATTCCCCCTTCGGCACATCCTTCATCACGGATAATGTCGAATAATTTATCAAAAGCGTTCTCGAATGCAACTATCTTTTGTATATTTGAATTTCCTTTAGTCAGTTGAATAAGCAGCAACAGGGCATCGTTCCGAATTACTTCTCTACTATCCGACAACAAGTCCATAAGTTTTGAAACACCCATTGGGCTAACCAATATCAGCTCCTGCATATCTTTAGTTTTATTTTGTATCAAAGTAGTTAAAAGTTGTATAGCTGCACGTCTAACACGAAAATCATATTCTTCTAAATAGCCCATAATAAGTGTTACGTGTTCTGCATTTTTTATAAACATTTCTGTGAACTGTTCACCAACATTAACAGATACTGTTGGGTTATCGGCCTCTTCTTCAAACTCTTCTGTGGCAACAACATTACAAAGTGTATCCAAGGCGTAAGAAATTGTCTCACAATCTTGACAATCGTTTTGAAGCACTGAAACTAATGACGGCATTCCCTGTGCTCCCACTTCTATACGGTATTTTCTTGACAGGGCTTTAAGAGCGCGACAAGCATCACGTCTGTCTTCTAATAAGGTAGAAGAAGCTGCTCTATCTACAAGTTTTTCCACGGTTTCTGCAGGACTCGGCTGCTGTCCTGGTTCTGCCGCACCCAATACCGTTTTAATACCACTTTTTAGAAAATCCATTAAATGTTATTAATATATACTTTATATTTTATATTTAAATTATCAATTAAAATGATTTGACCACAAAATAGATTTTTTTATTGTATTTCTATGTTCTTTTCAAGGCACATATCTCGGACCAAGGCGAATTCATATTTTCGTACACGTCTGTTGACAATTTATTTACAGGGATGGGCAACATCATACCAAGGTGAATTAATAGTTAATCAGCTGTTGAGAGTACCTGTTGTTAATTCCCTTTGATTGTATAAATTGTCGCTTGTGCAGAAAACAACTCTCGTTGTTTAGATTTCACCACGGTGAAACATATATAAGATGGCAGTACTACGGCAACATACGCATTACAACAACCAAGGGATTTGTTGTTTGTGCAAGGTCCTGGTCCACGTCAAATATTATAAAACACATAGTGCTGCACACAAGCACTATTGCTAACGACGTTCACATATACTAACACAAGGAGGACTTGTTGTACACAAAAATTTTACATCAATATGGATAAACAATAAATGAGCAGAAAACTGTTATCTGACGTGGAGGTACCACCTTGTATATGTTCCACCATAGTTTTTAACAAGATTTTTTTGTATTGTTTACAAAATGTTTGTATCGCTCAAGGCAGATAGACCAGGTACTCTCACTATTACAACAATTAACAACACCATAAACCACACGTATTTTGTTGGTAGAAAATTACGAGCTAATGTCAAAATCAAGAAAGAAGAAGCATCATTAACAAGGCAGATTTAAGAAAAAAACATTTTATGTGGCTTGTATATATATATATATATATATATATATATATATATATATATATATATATATATATATATGTATATACATATATATAAACTTTTGACAGTTGTTCGATACGCACCAAGAAAAATTTGATAGACAGCTGCGCTACTGAGAGTACCTGGTAAATCTGCCTTAGTATCGCTTACAAACATATGCGTATGTGTGAGCTCGTTGTTTTTCTGAGAGTATATCCAAGGCAGATTTACCAAATACTCTCACTAGCCCAGCTGTCTTTTAAATTTGCCTTGGTACGGTTTACTCTCTTTTGAGAGTTTTGCGTCTCACTCTCACTATTTAATTTCAACTACTCAGGTAACTGTATAGGTTTACGGTTGTTCTGAGGATTTTCCGTGGTTAACTACGTTGCTACTTCCTATGGGAATACATAGGTCGTATACAGCACATATTTATTTCACACTGAATGCATTAGACATATATTATCCAGCATCAGCAGCAGCCGCTGTTGCTTTTCGAAGCTGAACACCAATTGTAATTGGTTATTCGTCTTCTTAAACACCAGTCCGGCTCCTGATGAAACGAATAACACATATTTTGTAATGCATTCAGGAGCGTAGAATTTTTATAATATATATATACACAATTGACTCACCTGGTCGGATTTTCCGGGAATAGGTGAAGCCTCTGCCCTTCTTTGCATCCCATTACACATTTACGGCTCCTAAAAGACATTAGAATTATACATTTTATAAATATTAATATGCACGATTTATCTTACATTTTGCTGCTGGTTCCACTATTTTGTAACTGATTTTATTGCTCTTCTGTGCTTTTGTTTATCTTCGCACAGTGTTGGTAATCAGTGGATGAATCTGTAGATGATATTTCATCCATAAATTACCAACTTTGAGCAATAAATTTGGCGCAAAATGAATAATTTTCCAATTTGCGCCAATATTCCTGCCCAGAAATTTCATTTTTATGTAAATAAAAATGAGATGTCAAATTACTTAGAAGTAATAAAAGAGATAGCAAACAAAGAAATTTGTTGTCCCTCTCTTGACTTCCCAGTAACGCACATCTCTGTATTTGAAAAATTTAACACCTCTGTCTACTAGGTGTCGTGTCTATGTTAGCCTATGGTATACAGTCAGTCACAGTAACGGAAAAGAGAATACGTTTAATAACATCGCCGGCATGCGGGCTGAAGATGCCAGTTAACATCTGTGCATCAATACTTTGCAAATTTATTTGTGAAGTAAATCTCCCATCCTCTGGAATTGTTGGGGAGGGGAACGGAGTAATCTCAAAGAAGAAAAAAATATTAATAAAATAATAATGTGTACTTCAGGTGTGGTTTAAAGTAAAAATTTCATAGTAAATTTATTTTAAGGTGTTGATCGAGTCTACTTTATTTTTTGCGAATACTGCTGTTAGATTTTCACCGCCAAACAGAATTTTACCAACACATACACAAGTTTGAAGCATCAGTTTGATGTGTGGCCATGCCGCTTAACACAAGATTATGACGCGGAAGGTCCTGAGTTCGACTCCGCGTTCAGTCATGAATATGGTGTCGAATTCTTCTGATCAGCATTAAAGAGGGCATAGTTGTGTTAGTTGTTGTCGGCCTGTTTCAGTAACGAAGGCATAGGACTGGTTACTGAACAAACAATTAGTGGCAGCGATTGACACTATAATGTACTAATAGCAGTGTTTGCGTGTAAAGAGGGAGGTATAAATAAAAAGACAATTGTTATTTATTGTTTTCAAATTGAATTAAATATTTCTTTGTTACCTTTTTTCTATTATGGGAATTTGTATAAAAAACAGTTGGAATGTGCCACTTTCTCAAAGGCTCACAAACAAGTAAGAGTTTATACATAAGAAAAACAACAAAGGACCGAACAAACGAATAAAACCAAACCGTTAGGTATTTTTACTAGTCAGAATCCAAGATAATACTCCGAAAAATCAGGAATGATTTAAGAAAGGAGTAAATTTGGGTCCTGACAAAGTAGCAGATGTTAAAAGAAAACCAAATAGACAAATTGAAAGAAGCAATATAAAATATCAACGATCTGGCTTAAACATTGCCGGCCACCTTGCAATAACGAAGTTATTCAATAATAAAAATTTTAAATCTTGTATTTATCAAAAAAAAGTACAATAAATGACAAGACTTAAACGACATTAAATGGACTGTATAAATATTTCAAATTAAATCGGCGACGCTCCGGAGATCACCCAACCAAAGATGGTATATTGGGCCAAAGGTGAACCCGGAGTCGAAAAAATGTTACCAGTCATTATCTGCCCGCTCAATTCCGGACCCAAAACCAGTGCCACCTGCCCAGAATGATAAAACGTGGGGTCAGCTAACTGTAACCCCGGAAATCTGTTCTTAACAGCCTCTGCCACACTTTCTCGAGGCGTCCTTATGCCATGCATGCGCTGCACCTTTGCAGTAAGGGATATGTGTTTCGCAGCATCATATATAGAGCGTATGCGTAAGCGACAGTAGCCATCTGGAGCTGGCAACTTCAGTTTGGCGACAAGCTGATCGCTTACATAGCTGATCTCACAGCATACGTCTATCACGTCTATCACCGCTCTCACCGAAACCTCATGACCTCCCGCCTGCAACTTAACCTGCGCCGTGGGGGAAAATGAAACAACATGGCGGAGTGGCAACGGCGCTATACTAGCCGGACCCGCTCCCGACAGCACAGGCTTCGTTGAATTTGTCTGCTTTTTCGGGGGGAGGACAACCTTTGGCTTCGGTGCACCTTTTTCAGCCGGCCTAGAGAAATGTATTAAAGTGTGGTGGTCTCCTTGGCATTTGCCACATTTCCGCACGCTGCCACAATCTTTAACTTTGTGGTTGCTGGCCAAACATTTTGAGCAATGACCTTAAACCAATAAATGACGTAGCTTCTTTTCATGTGACAGCCGCCTGAAACGGAAGCAAGCTACCAAGGGATGCGGTTTCTTGCAGAGGCTGCAAGCAGGTGCAGTAGCTTTAGGCCGCTCAGCAGCAGGCAGTTTGGGTATTTCATCGGAGCCACCAGCAGTAATAGTTGGGCTCTCCGTAGATTTCACCACCTCCGCAATATCAGGCCTAGTCGCAGCAGCCGGAGTCGTTACCAAATCCGCAGAAATGTTGCCAGACAGCATCACAGCCGAAGGGGCTACTTCCATAACCTCCACAGTCTCTTCCAAGAGAGCCTCTTCCATTAACAATGATAATGAGTCCATAATGCTAGGAAATAGTGGAAGTTAATAAATTTCAAAATTTTATGGGGTCAAGATGACCAATTTTGTGATTGGTCGCTTCACAATGCCGTTTGCAGTACGTATGTCCGCGACGCGAATATGATCATCAGTCCCGGGATAGGTCTTCATTACTCTGCCTAATTTCCAAGAAGTGGGAGAAAGCTGTTCATGACGAATAACAACTAAATCGTCAACTTGTATATCCCTCTCAGGAAACTTCCATTTATACCTCTTATGTAAATTTTGCAAATATTCCTCTTTCCATCGTAGACAGAAATCTTGAGAAAATGCCTTAATCTTACGATATCTATTTACAATGCTATCATGAGTTTCCAAAATACTTGGTTCCGGAGGAGCCAATATAGGACAACCGATTAAGAAGTGACCAGGCGTAAGAGCCACAGGTTCATTAGGGTTGTCTGATATGGGACACAAGGGACGAGAATTGAGGCATGCTTCAATTCTTGCCAATATAGTAGACAATTCTTCAAATGTATATCGCAGATTTTGAGCTTCCTTCCGAAAATGTGTTTTAAAACTTTTAACAGCAGCCTCCCATAACCCGCCCATGTGAGGGGCACCAGCTGGGATAAAACGCCACGTAAGACCCTGTATGCCAAAAGTAGAACACATTCGAGCTCTACATTCCGATAGAAATGTACGAAAGTCCCTTTCAATATCTCTAGAAGCGCCAACAAAATTTGTTCCATTATCAGAAAATATAGTAAATGGACAACCTCGCCTAGCAATGAAACGATGAAAAACAGCTAAAAATGCATCCGTTGATAAGTCCGTGGTAGCCTCCAAATGTACTGCTTTTGTAGAAAAACAAACGAAAATACACACATATGCCTTCGTTATCCTACAAGCGCGGCCAGTAAAACTCTTCATATCAAACGGACCAGCGAAGTCTACACCCGTGGTGTTAAAGGGTCGGTCTAGAACAGTCCTTTCTGGGGGCAAAGCTGCCATAATTTGAGTGCAAGAGCGTTTCCGATCCAGTATACAACGTTTGCATCGACTCACTACAGTACGTACTAAAATTTTCAAACGGGGAACCCAATATTCAATGCGAATAATTCTCAGCATCAATTGATTTCCGCCATGAATAGAAAGTATATGCACAAATTCTGCTAACAGAATCGTAAAACGACAAGAGTATGGTAGAATGATAGGATGTCTTTCTGTATAGGACAGAGATGGAGATTTAACCAAACGACCATTCAACCTCATAGCTCCATCCTTATCCAAAAATGGATTGAGCGATTTCAATGAACTTTTAGAAGAAATGGGTTTCTTCAATTGCAAAAATTGATACTCCTCTGCAAAATGAACCTTTTGAGCCAAAATTGCTAAACGTAACTTAACTCTAGACAATTCCTCACTGGTAGTTGCCGTAGAAGTAAACGAATTTTTGCCTCTGTGAGACGGGTGTGTCATATAAAAGAATCGTAACATATAGGCTATTACTCTAAGAGCACGATCCAACTTAGAAAACCTTTCAAGAATATCTTCAAATTTGGTAAAGAAAGATGCATGGGTCTTCACCGTTCGAGCTTCCGTCTCCGTGTCCATGGACGACATGTCATTTAGCTGCCAATTATGCCTATTTTTACGAAGCCACGTAGGTCCGTGCCACCAAAGGTCACTTTTCGCTAAATCTGAAGGGAAGACTCCTCTGCTAGCTAAATCCGCAGGATTTTCCTCAGATCTGACATGATACCAATTATTATTCTTAACATTCTCCTGAATTCGACAAACCCTATTGGCTACAAAAGTGGTCCAATTACTAGGAGTTTTTCTTAACCAACAAAGAACAATGGTAGAATCTGTCCAGCAATATACTTCCCTAAATGGAATATCAATTTCCCTAATAATGGTTTTCAATAGTTCGGAAGCCAGTACGGCACCACAAAGTTCCAATCGAGGAAGAGAAATCGTCTTTATAGGGGCAACTTTAGTTTTACAGGAAAGTAAATAAGTATGAATTCGTCCAAATGACTCTATTCTTATATACACTACCCCCGCGTATGCTTTCTCTGAGGCATCAGAGAAAACATGAAGCTCGGCGGATGTATTAGGCGCATATTTCACCCATCTCGGTATCTGTATATTGTTCACCTCAGTGTAGAAACTCACGAATTTTTTCCATTCCATATCTGTAGAAGGAAGTAATTTATCATCCCACTCAATGTTGTCACGCCAAATCCTTTGCATAATAATTTTTGCAACAATAATGACAGGACCTAACCAACCAACGGGATCAAACAATTTAGCTATTATGGACAATACTTCCCTCTTTGTATAATCTATTTTATCAGCAATAGGCTCCACCTTAAAGTAAAAGGAATCCAATTGAGCATTCCATTGAATACCCAAAGTTTTAGAGCTGCTAGATTCAACAAATGTTAAAAGCTTCGAATCCACCAAATATTCTGAGGGAAGGCCATTTAAAATTTCCATCACATTAGAAGTCCATTTTCTAAGTTCAAATTTTGCCGAAGACAGAACCGTTCGAAGTTGATCCCTAGCCTTCAAAGCAGATGAAATGTCATGAGCACCTGTTAGTACGTCAACGTACATAGATTTGCGCAAAATATGAGCGGCAATAGGATACTCCTTCTCCGAATCATCTGCCAATTGCAAAAGCGTCCGTATCGCCAGATAGGGAGCACAATTTACATCGAAAGTTACAGTCTGTAACTCATACGCCTTGACCTCTTCCGTCGGAAAACGCCGAAATAATATCCGTTGATATGGAGTATGAGCAGAATCAAGTCGAATCTGTCTATACATCTGCGTAATGTCACAATTAAAAACATATCGAAAAAGCCTCCAACGTAAAATCAAAAGCACCAAGTCCGATTGCAATGTGGGGCCCACATATAGGCAATCATTCAAGCTAATTCCGTTTGAAGTCTTATTCGATGCGTTAAACACGACACGCAACTTTGTAGTTTTCCTATCAGGTTTAATAACAGGATGATGAGGAAGATAACACGATGATATATTCCTACTAAAAACATTCTCCGAAACAGGCCTCATATGATCCAAAAGCCTATATTCATCAACGACATCAGCATACAATGTTTTAGTATCAGGTTTGCGTAGCAGAGAAGATTCGTTTCTCAAGAATTGTGCCATGACATTCTGTCTTGAAGAACCCAAATTGATAGAATGAGGAAATTCAAGCTTAAATGGTAGCGTCACTACATATCGGCCTTCGGAGTTGCGTCGCGTAGTTCTCCGATAATTTTCCTCACAAATCTTATCAAAAGATGTCAATATTTTGCGTTTTGGGGTTTCCTCCAACTCCCAAAACCTAAGAAGATTTATATTAAGATTATCTTCAGGCAAATTTTCTATAGTAGTGGAATACACCTGAATTGGTGTGTTAACAACAGATCCCGTGATAATCCACCCGAATACCGTATTCTGAGCCACCAAAGATTCGAAACCATCCCGTTGAATACCGCCCAAGATCAATTGCGGATATATATCAGCCCCTAATAGTATATCAACCGGTCTTGATTGGTAAAAATTAGGATCGGCCAATTGTAAAGTTGCGAACCTATTACGAAGACTCGCACCTATACAGAAAGATGGTAATGCACCAGAAATGCTTGGTAACACAAAAGCCTTTGTCTCTAAGACAAGTGTCTGATCCACAAACGAACTAATTTTTAAAGAACAAACTTTTCTAGTCTTAGCAGAAACCGTTTGGTTAATACCGGAAACTTCAACATTCGTCGAATGTGTAATTAGTTTCAAGCGATTTTTTAAATTTTCGGACACAAAGGATGTTTCTGAAGCAGGGTCAATAAGCGCTCGGGCTGGGTACGTCATACCCTGATGAATAATATTGACCATAGCGGTTCCCAGAAGAACTTTGCGGTTCTGAGTAGCATGAAAAACTTGTCGATTTGCGGACAAGCCACTAGAAGTAGACGGTAGGGACGAATTAATATTATTATTCTGTGAAATAGCAGGGGGAATCGAAGAACCCTCCCGCACTGACATATTCAAGGCACCTTCAGTGCTAGATAATTCACGGTGTAACAATGAATGATGTCTCTTATTGCATGTCGTGCAATTAAAGGCACTTTTACAATTTTTAACTTCATGTTCTCGCGATAAACAATTAACACAACAACGATATTTTTTAATTGTTGCAAACCTTTCCGAAATTGAGAGATTCTTAAAACGTTTACATGTCCTCAAGAAATGCCCCGATGTACGACAAAGGACACAAGAAGTTAAATTAGAATTCACAACATGAACTTTGGTCCTCTGTACTGAAGGTTTTACTACTGTGGAGTCCCTAAGATCGCGAACACATTCTAGAGTTTGAATCCTTTCTGTCAGAAAGGCGTCAAAATCTCTCCATTTAGATAATTCCGCTTTATCCCTAACACTTTGTTCCCATAAACTAATAGTGGACGTGGGCAACCGATGAATACATATGAAAATCAAAATTGGATCCCAACTTTCAGTTGAAACCTTATATATTGCCAGTGAAGTCAAACAATTATTGACACCACGCTGCAAGGTTTTTAAACCGTCACTTGTTTCCTTATCAAATGCGGGAAGCTTAAACAAAATCTTCAACTGGTTATTAACAAGCATACGCGGATTCTCATATGCGTCCTTTAAACTTTGCCAAGCTATATCAAACCCTTCATTACTAAGGGGGTATTTTGATACAATTTCTTTTGCCTCACCGATAGTTTTTCTTAGTAAATGGCAATACCGCTCTATATTACTCAAACGCGAACTATTTATATACAAAGCTGTGAAAAGGTCTCGAAAGGCTGGCCATGAAACATAATCACCTTCAAATGTGTTTCCATCACACGGAGGTAAAGCCAGATTATGTTCAGAATTATTTGAATGACAATCTTTCATCACAGATTCATTCATTTTCGGTACCTTTTCAAAACTTTTAATTTTTTCATTAATTGTCGACAAACAATTCAAATAAGCTGCGTAAGAAGCGTCATATTTAGCCGTAGTTGTTGCTGCGTCGTTGGGATCTGCCTTTGCATTATTGTCAATATCATCAAGACAGTCCTCATAAACAACTTTCACTTTATCCCACAATTCTTTTAATTCTTCACGGTGAATATCCAAAGTATATATAGTATGCAAATCTTCACGTACATATATCATTAAATTTTGCTTCAAATATAATAAGAGCATTTGATACACGAATAAATTTCTTTAAAATTGCAGTTGCCATAGTTTTTCTTTACGATACCAATTTATTTTATTAATTCTTTTTGTTTTTTCCAAGGAATTTTTGTTGCAAAATATTCGTATTAACTATACCGAATATAGGGTAAATTTCTATAAAATTTAAATAAATTTCAAAAAAAAATATTTATCTTAAAATTTATTCACAAAAATTTACCACAAACACTATCTCGACCAATTTGACCGACTATAGAGTGCTAGTTACACAAGTGTATATGCAAAGAAAAAACAAAAAATGTATGTGTTTATGTATCACAACAATATATATATATATATATATATATATATATATATCACAGCACCATTTATTTTCTCAGGCAACCCCAAATGAATTTTATATTTGCAACTTAATTTAATTTTCACTTTGGAAATTCACCGGTAATAATAAAATTTCTTTAACAATTATTAAATTAATTTTAATAAATCCGTCCGTCCACGTAAACAATACGCACGATTGATTTATATAGTACGATGAAAAATAAATCAAAGCAAACGTCACAAATTTTGAGGATGGTTGAAAACCAGATGGCGTTTCAACACAAATATGTCTGCTTGTAATAATTTTTACAAAGCGATCAATCACATATGAAAACAACAACAATTGTAATTGTTTCCCTCTTTATCTTTACACTATAAATATATCCTTATATATTTTATTTTTTCTTTTTCACTTTTAAATAATATTAAAAAATGTTTTACGCACCTTTTAATTAACCAGTGAAAATATATTTGTATATATAAAGAAAAACGCTGTTCTAATACTCCGTCGGAAGTAGGGGATGATGGCGATCTTTTAATGATAAGAAAAAAACAAAATTAGCACCTTTTGCAATTTGTTTATTTTTCCAAAATCCGGCTCGAATGGACCAAATGTTTGCGTGTAAAGAGGGAGGTATAAATAAAAAGACAATTGTTATTTATTGTTTTCAAATTGAATTAAATATTTCTTTGTTACCTTTTTTCTATTATGGGAATTTGTATAAAAAACAGTTGGAATGTGCCACTTTCTCAAAGGCTCACAAACAAGTAAGAGTTTATACATAAGAAAAACAACAAAGGACCGAACAAACGAATAAAACCAAACCGTTAGGTATTTTTACTAGTCAGAATCCAAGATAATACTCCGAAAAATCAGGAATGATTTAAGAAAGGAGTAAATTTGGGTCCTGACAAAGTAGCAGATGTTAAAAGAAAACCAAATAGACAAATTGAAAGAAGCAATATAAAATATCAACGATCTGGCTTAAACAAGCAGAGTAACAGCAACCTCGTTCGTTGGCTCTGTAGCAAAATATTAGCCGGCGAAGTAAAAAAGGAGTTTAAAGATGTTGATTTCAAAACCACAAATAAATCAAGAAACAAATGTAAATTGTGTTTGCGTTACTTATGTGTACATCAGGAAATGATGGCTTTGCTTCAAAAGAAAGAAATTGATCCTTACACATTTACTTCAAAGGCATTGAAGAAAAATAGATTTATTTTGCATAGTCTTTATTTTAATGTTAGTATTGATGGTATTGAAAAGGAATTGAGCTATATTTTACCAGAAATTAATAAAAAATATTTAAAAAAATTTCAAAGTAAATTAAAAAAATATTATATTGACCATGGTATTATAAATACAAGGTAGTTCCATTCTCTCTTTTTTAAATTTAATAAAGATTTTTGGAGTTTGTTTTCAGAGTAAAATGAAATAGGAAGTTTGGGGTATTTTGTACACTAGCGCGTAATTGAATTCTGTTAATAAATACTGTTACAGTAAACTATTGTAAGTTTTTGCGCTGTTTTACAAAACAATTTAAACGATAGTATTGACTTCATCCGGATAACAAATACATATATAACTATTAAAATTATGAAAAAAACTTTCTGGTACTCATATAAAGAAGTGAAAAGTAATCATACGGCCATGTGATGGAAATCGCTTATCGCATGAAATAAAGCGTTTTCGATTTGAAGTCACAAAATTGGTGTGCTGGAGCTCGCAATCGCTCAAAATCGTTCAAAAGAAACTGGCGTTTTTCAAGTCGCATGTGATTCGATAATCGTGCGATTCATAGCACATACATGATAATCAGGCGACTTTCATAACGAACTTATTATGTAAGAATTTCTACATAAATATTTCGTGTTTTTACAGTTGCATAAAATTAACCATAGAAGTAAAATACATGCCCTTTATTTGATACCTTTTTAAATGCTGAAATATGATTGAGATCTTTATGTATATATAGTATATGTAATACGAATCCACACAAACAAATATTAATCATACGCAGCCATACTGTGACAGAACTCAATTTCGTTTGGGAACAGAATTGATTCTGCTTTTTGGTTGGTCAGCGAAAAACCAAAATATTTCTCAGAACGAACTCATTTGTATTTTGTAATTTTTTTTTTAAATTGTTTAATTTCTGAAGTGAAACTTCTTTGCGCGCATGAGTGTAAAATTTTTGCGGATGAAACGCGACACGAAAATGTGGGACGTTTTTGTCCAAGAAGAGGGAGAAGAATGAAGCACATAGCCATGGAGCAAGAGTAGGGAGGCAGTGAGTGAGAAAGATTCATAGAGGAAGGAAGATCGAGAAGAAATTCACGGTATTGGTGATGTATTGTTAAATATTAGAACTACATTATCATTTGAACGCATACAGTGCGTTAACAGTGAGTAAAATTCGTAAATAAGCATTTTGTGATAAACTTGTCATTCGTCCAATACTATGTATGTATAAGCAGTTGTTCAGAGTAAATAATACATTTGTTATCTTTTTGTAAATTTAAAATTTTTTATGTTAATTTGTTTGAAGGTTAAGAAATTCCATACATATTTATATTGAAACAAAAACAAATTTTGAGTATTTTTATTGTTGCTTCCATATAAATACCCAAACGAACATTTTTATTCATTTTACAAAAACGCAGTGATTTATACATGTATTTGAAAAATATTTTACAAAGTATTGATGCACAGATGCCGACGGTATGACTCAGACCAAATGTCTGCAATGTTATTCACCCGTATTCTTATATCCGTTTTTGTGACTGACTGTACACAACCTATGGAAGTAGCAACGTAGTTAATCACTCAACAATTCCTCAGAAGAACCGTAAACCCATACATTTATCTGAGGTATTGAAATTAATTACTGCTAGTGAGGCCAAAACTCTAGAAAGGGATTTACAAAATTATGGCTTTAATAAAAATTTAAATGTTTTCAAATAGTTTATAAATTCAAAGCATTTAAATGAAACCAGATCTTGCGAGTTTTTTTTTATAATTTTAATAAAAATAAAATTTTTTAATCATACTTTAAAATATAGTTATAGACTTACAATAAATTATTATGTTCAATAATAACATACTTAAAATAAATACGCGAATATATGTATGTATTCACTTGTTGCACTATAACATAAGCAAACATAAAAAATATAAATTTAACTATTCAGTTGCGTCACTACAAAATCAGAAATCTCTTTCTTTCATCATATATTAACAACGTCTTTTAAATCGTTAGGAAGCAGTTCTTTCATACAATTGATCTGAGCACGTATTTGATCACTGGTTGTTGTTGCTGTGTTACCAATATAACTTATGCAATTGGAGGTGGATTCGTTCACAAATTTATCATTATAGAGATTCAGTTTCTGTTTAAGTTTTAATATCATATCAATTATTTCTACTTCTTGTTTATCACGAGCCCATTGCTCTAAATTTGCCTCGGAAAGAGCTTGTAGTTGCAAATCTTGCAACGTTAGTTGCAATTCCTTATAGCGGGAATTGTACCAGCCGCGAAAATTTGGGGAATTATAGAAACGTCGGTAAAGACCTTTCCAGTCGCCTTTTAGAGGCGAAGTTAAGTGCGGCCCCGAAAGTTCTAAAGTGGCAAGAAAATCATCTAGTTTGAATGCATTTGCATTTGGTGCAGATTTAAATGGACTGATATCTTTTTGCAGCGGCATTAAGGAAGCCATATAACGTTCCAGTGGTATCATAAAACTTTGTGTAAGTTCGAGAAGATGTCGTCTTAATAGAGCGGTTTGTACATGTTCCGGCCGTTTTGTTTTTACGCCTAGCATAACTTTCTTAATAAGTGTTTTATCTTTTTTTAAAAACGGTTTATATTTCGAGTATAAACCTGGTACTATACTTTCATTGCTGCCATTGTTTGTGATTGTAGATGATGTCGAGGAAGCAGACAGGATAGTATTATGCATTTTAGTGTTAGTTAGCGATGTAACAGATTTTAAATTTCTTGAACTTTTCAAAGCTAATTGTTGTTGTTTTTGAATGTTGACCTAAAATTGAAACAGATTATAAAAAAATATTAAAGATTTTTTTTCTTATATGGTTAAGTATGTCTATATTCCTACATTTCATTGGTTCTTACACCATATAGACATAATTGACCATATAAAAAACCCTAATATTTAAAAATCAATTAAGACAATATGTTGATAATATTATAAACCTCTGTTCTGTAAACCGGATCGTTTACAAAAACGAGAAGTTCTTAAATCGAGTATGACTATTTGGTGTTCTACAAATTACTCGATTTGGTTGCATTCGAAATTAATTTCGAATACAAAATTTGAACGTCATAATCAGCTAATAATTGAAGAAATAAAGAAAGGCTATTTTTTAATTCAAAAGGAACTTTATTGCGTAAACAAACATGCCTTTGTAAAGATTTTGGAAAGTACTGCTCATTTAATACAGGTAGGATCTATTTTTTTTTTCAATTAAATTTAAAATATACTCCAATGAATTTATAGAAAAAATTAGTGCATATTAATCAAAAGTGATTTTTGTTTCACGGCTCTAAAAACTTGACCGGTAAAAGTTTTTTATTCTTCCAAACATTTTTCTTTATACTTGGAGCAAAAATATGCAAAGATTTAAGAGATTTTGTAAAATGAATTTTTTATGCTTAAATGTATTACACTGAATGTTATTTCTATAAAATTAATAAAAGAAGACCAATTTTGAAATGCTGTTTGTTTTTTCATGTTTATTCAGTTATTTATTAGAATAAAAGTGCATTCTATTTACTTTCGAGCAGGTTTGTTTATTCGTTTTTAAAACGAATAAAATTGTGTGAATTCTAATAAGGGAACACGAAAAAATGTGAATTCGTTTTAAAACGCGAAATTTACTCGGATTCGTTTTACAGAACAGAACCGATAATAATGTTTTTGTTTGTTGTGTGGCTAAGTACGTCTATGTCTCCATTTCATTGGTTCTTATACCATAACATCAGTAGACTTAAACCTAATTCACTGAAAATAACTTGCAGCGATTGATAGCGTCATCTACTAAGAGCAGAGTAATAGCACCCTTCTTAGTACCTCTACAAAACCTAGCCTAGGCGAAGTAAAAATGATAAAATAGCTAAAAAAATTCTATCTTCTCCTGAGTGCTGGTCTTACTTAATAAAATAAAACTTCTTCACTTACACAGAATTTGATTCGTAGAAGATTATTCAATCAAATTTATTTTAATATAAAATGGTAGAGGTCAGCACCAGCTTCTTGGAAATTCCTTTGAACATAAGCGCACATATATTTGAATTCTGATATTTTTTTTCATATAAAAGGGTGATGTTCCACTGTATTAATGAACTTATTTAGCTAGTACAGGGTATCATTTGAAAGCTCTTGATGATTTAGTAAATGCAAAATTTATTTCAAAATTCTTAATCCATTAAATTCAACATAGTTTTTAAATAAAGAAGTTGCCAAAGTGAACTAGGTAAAAAAGCTAATATATATATTTATATGTATATATATATATATATATATATATATATATACATATATATATATATATATATATATATATATATATATATACATATATATATATATATATATATATATATATATATATATATATATAAATATATATATATATATATATATATATATATATATATATATATATATATATATATATATATATATATATAAATATATATATATATATATATACATATATATATATATATATAATATATATATATATATATATATATATATATATATATATATATATATATATATATATATATATATACATATATATATATATATATATATATATATATATATATATATATATATACATATATATATACTACTTTCACAATATATATACATATATATATACTACTTTCACAATATATATACATATATATATATACTACTTTCACAATATATATACATATATATATACTACTTTCACAATATATATACTTATATATATATACTACTTTCACAATATATATACATATATATATATATATATATACTACTTTCACAATATATATACTTATATTTTTTTATTTCTTGGATTGAAATGCATATAAATAAAAATGTAAATAAATTATTGTTAAATATTTTGTCATCCTGTTTATATGTTTTAATCGGAGATAAATTGGAAAGGAGCATTTAAGCCTAGCGTACTTGTTTATGTACGTCGATATGTAAAAAATATTCCAGTTCACTTAAGTAAATACTTACCATATTATCTACCAAACGCAGCATATGAGGCCAATCTTTTAAAAGTTTAATAAAAAAGGGGTTGGTTACTCCAAGTATTAATGGATGCGTTATTTTCCCACATTCCCGAGTAAATTCTTTAAATTCGCTGTCATGTATTGTGAAATATGGTCGTGCTTCGGCACAATATTCTAAAGGGGCGATTAATGCTACCAACGACTGCACCATATGTGAACAATCTGCTGGTGAAGTGCCCACTACAACAATTGGTTCTGCCGTCAAAACCAATTCCCACAATGTATACAGATGATCAATCACGAAGTTCAAACTGTGAAATAGTTCCACCTCATTTAACGAAGGTATAATTTTAACTGAAATTGGATTAAAAATTTCCATCTTAGAATTTCTACTTTCTGAAGTTTCTTCACTGTTAGAAGATGTTTTACGGCTGCCTTCCCTAGGTAGCAGAATTTGGTAGCACTGATGGAAGAAAGGTAAATTAAGTGTAACCCCTACTTGCAGCCTGGGCCATTCATTGATCAGTCGACATGCTTGCTTTAAAATCTCCTCTCCTTCATCAAAATACTTCTGCGCTAATAAACTTAGCATTTCGTAATACAGATTAAAGAACGGAAGACGCGTGACAATAATAAAACTTTTTTGAAAATAGCCTCGAGGTAAATTTGGATCCCTTTTCTGCCGAAAATATACAAAACCCCAGTAGTGAGATTGATCAGCTTTCAGCACTGGTGGGCATTCACTATTATAACATCGAAATTGGTTATCATTTGTAGCTCTACTTGTATCTGGTGAAATTCTAAACCTCATATGAAATTTTGTATCACCCATACAACCAGAGTTTGAATCAGGAAACGCCATATAACATATATTACTAACTTCTTGTTCTGAAAGCATGCAATTTTTTGGGTAAACAAATTCCAATGCCTGGCCCAAATTCAAGTCAAATGTTACAATACACATACAGTGAATCCATTGTGACAATCGTGACCAATTTTCTACTTCGGTAACATCAGATATAGCATCGAAGTTATCCAAAGTAAGTAAAGACACCGCAGGAGACTTTCTAAATACTGTTAGTGTGTCATTCTGGGTAAAAGTTTGCGTGCATTGACTGGTTAGTGCGTCCTTTTCCTCTTTGCAATTATTTTCCATTTGGGTATCAAACACAAATTCAAAGTTATTGATGAACAACAATGATGATTTTGTTTTTTAATATCAAAATTAGATATTTTAGATCAAAACTTTCCCTTTTAATTAGCAAGATGTTAAAAAAATGTTTGCTATCACAAAAGACTGAACACAACAAAATATAATAACATATGACGGCCTTATGAAGATGCCAGATCATGGTAAAATAATATAACGACAGTCTCGAAGCGCCATCTCCTTTTTTATTATGATACGAACTTTCAAACGGTGTCGCTTATGTTATTAACATTCACGCTGATTAACAAACAAACAGCATGGTATATTTGCTTACAAATAAATGTGCGAACAGAAAATTCAGTTCTACTCATAGACAAATTTCTAGATGTTACCTTGCATATCCGTATGTAAGTATTTTTATCGAACATTCATATTGCAATATTTAAATCAACTAACATTGATGAGCTAATTGTTCGAAAACTTCTTTAAATTCAGAAATAGGTGATATTTATTCCAAGTCACAAAGGAAAGGCATCACTAGTTTCTAATTATTCAAAGCCGCTACACTTCCATCATCAGTAATCATCTGTATTTCATTTGTCACTATTTATTAGGTAGCGAAAACACATTTTTATGAAAAAATTTAACATATTTATATCATCTAAATAACCATGCAACAGATATATACGACAATATGACAACACTGAATATAGCAGAAACCTACGTTTGGTTAATCACACAATCCGCATGTGCATATAAACGTGGTGGTTACATCGAGTTATTAGTCTGAGCATTTGTGTTAATTGGTCACTCACATCAAGTTTACCTGATTAGCTTTTATTAAATTTTCTTTGAACCTGCATTTGCGTTCACACAGAAAACGTTATTTCATTTAATATATTATGGTC
This sequence comes from Linnaemya tessellans, assembly GCA_951800035.1. Classification (NCBI taxonomy): domain Eukaryota; kingdom Metazoa; phylum Arthropoda; class Insecta; order Diptera; family Tachinidae; genus Linnaemya; species Linnaemya tessellans. Next base: position 81,109,473 of record OX637536.1, on the reverse strand, counting down.
CATAGTAATAACTTATTACAGTATAGTTGAATTAGTGCGGATGTCCTGTATAAGCAATTAAAATTTTAGTTGCCACGTTTTTCTCTTGAAGGCAGAGAGGTATTTAAGGTGGCAATGCTTTTGAAAAGGTGACAATTAGTTTCTCTACAATGGTCACACTAGTTTGTGCTAAACAAGTGGAGCGCGGCGTGAATGTTTTTTTTTGAGATGTATGGAAGCTGTAGGGGAATATTGTACATTTCTCTTTACCATCATATATAGAGCATATATAGTGGGCATAGCCAAGTAGTCTATGATTCTGGGTGCCTCATCGGTGACAAATCGAAAATAAATTTGCGTAGATTCTGATAATGAACAGCAATAAGAAGAGGAAAGTGGAATATCCAGCAATACCTTGCAATTGGATTGGCTGCAATGTACATTGCAATAATGATTGGGAGTTAAATGGTCATATAGAAACCCATTTGGAAAGCCTTAAGAAAGACCCTACGGGTAAATTCAATTGCGTGTGGGGGTCATGCGATTATAGTAATGAATGTATAACACAAATGCATCGACATATCTTCTATCATGGCTACTACAATGGACTTTTGGTGCTTGGTAAATATGAGCTGGAACACAATACTCAAATACCACGGTGCAATGCGCCACCAAGGGAGTGCGATAAAATACCGGAACTTCATGCTAACTTCTGCTGCGAATGGACTGACTGTGATCGAACTTTTGTGTCCATTGTGGAGTTTCAAGATCATATTGTGCAACATGCATCATTCGAATATGAAATACAAAAATCTCCGGATGATGAAAGGCCTAAAATACAATGTAATTGGAATTTCTGTAAAAAGCAAATGGACAATAAATATCGCTTAATAGAACATATACGCACGCACTCGAATAAAAAGCAAGTGGCCTGTTTTCATTGCGGAGAATTATTTAGGACAAAGACTACACTCTTTGATCATCTTAGACGTCAACCAGATAATAATAGTAAGTAGAACAATCCAGGGCTTTCTTTTTTGATCTGTATATTAACGATTGTATTTGACACACTTTTTATCGATTTTTTTCCTTTACATCATTCATGTCTGGTTCCAGCCCAAAAATATCAATGCGCTCAGTGTTTTAAATATTTTGCTACCGAAAAGTTATTGCGGTCTCACATGATAAAGCACGTAAATTGCTTCAAATGCAGCATGTGTGATATGACATGTTCTTCGGCAAGTGCTTTAGCCACCCATGTCCGTTATCGCCATTTAAAGGATAAACCTTTTAAATGTGTGGAATGTGATTACCGCTGTGTACGGGAATCGGATCTTAATCAACATGTTCAGTTGGTCCATAGCCAGGAAGTTCATCGTTGTGAAGAGCCGGGATGTACTTATGCCGTCAAAACATTTCAGGCCTTACGAAGAGTAAGTTTGCTGTTCAATAAAATATACTTACATAGATAAATTATATATATATATATATATATATATATGTATATATATATATTTATATATATATATATATATATATATATATATATATATATATATATTTATATATATATATATATATATATATATATATATATATATATGTATAAATAAATAAATAAATAAATATGTATATATATATATATATATATATATATATATATATATATGTGTATATATAAATAAATATATATATATATATATATATATATATATATATATATATATATGTGTGTATATATAAATAAATATATATATATATATATATATATATATATATATATATTACCTCGAATGCTTTAACTAAAAATTTGCAAATGTGCAAACTTAAAAGACATTGGGTATAAAACAGCTTTCGTGCTGCGGAAAACATAGAAACCCTTAATATTAAGTAAATGACATGGAAAATAAAACAAGAAAACATACTTTCTTAGTAAAAAAATGTTTTTCTCAGCTTTTGTCATTATATCCATACATTATATTAGCACTTAGTTAAAGCTCCTTTCATTTCAATAACTTCTTTGCATCTGCGTTGCATACCTCCCACTAGATTAGCCCTTATTTCCGGATATATGTAATACCATTCCTCCTGAATTTTGGCCCACATTTCATATTTTTTTAATATATGATGGTCTATTTTACCAAGTTTTTAATGTAAATATATATATATTGTATATATATATATATATATATATATATATATATGTATATATATATATATATATATATATATATATATATATATATATATATATATATATATATGTATATATATATATATATATGTATATATATATATATATATATATATATATATATATATGTATATATATATACTAGATATATATATATATACTAGGTATATATATATATATATATATATATATATATATATATATTTATATATATATATATATATATATATATATATATATATATATATATATATATACATATATATATATATATATACATATATGGAGTAGTAAGGAGCATTATCCTATATGCACAGCCAGTATAGCCAGATTCACTTAGATACTCCACATATGTGGTGTTGGTATCACCTGTTTATTGGATAGGTGCTTTGAGAGTATGTAGTGTATTTCGAACAGTGTCGGACGAAGCCGCTTTTGTCATTGCAGGTATAATCCCAATCAATTTAGAAATCATAAATAGGTATAACTCGGACTTATGTTTACAAAAATGGCTGGAACGCTGGTCAACCACTGAAAAGGGAAGATGGACTTGTACATTAGTACCCGACATAAGATTATGGTTGACTAGGAAAAATGTGATATAAACTATTACCTAACACAGTTCTTATTTGGACATGGTTGCTTTAGGTCATATCTATTTCGTTTTAAGCACGACGATTCTCTGTTCTGGTCACATTGCAGTGGGAATGTATTTGTCGTATTTGTCTGCTCACGATTCAACAACTGAAGGTCGTACTTAGAAGAAATGTTAGGGCGTATGATCAGCCCGCGGAATATAATTTCGGTCATGCTGGAATCCTTATTAAATTGAACCAGCGTGTGTAATTTCTAACATAACTTCGCAGATTAGAACAGATTCGTAGGAGAATTAATACGTCTTAGAATTCGTTAGTAAGTAACAATGAAGTATGCGCATCAGTTCCGAACCCCCTTTTTTTTCTTGGACCAGCACTGAGTTGTTTTTTTATTATGTATTTTTATTTAAAATAGCCTCTTATGGAAAACTACATACTTAAGAAAATAAAAAAACAAGCATATGTACTCATATAATTAAAAAATTACAGTTAAGAAAATATTCTGAAATAAGTGACTGACACTTTTTTTATACCCTTCACAAAAAAGTGAAAGGGTATATATAGGTTTGTCATTCCGTGTGTAATTTCTTCGATATGCACATGGGACCCCATATAGTATATATATTCTGGATCCTTATGAATAGCCATGACGAATGAGCGATGTCCGTCTGTCCGTCCGTCTGTACGTGAAATCGGTTTTCCCAAGCCCCCAGAAGAGCTAGAGACTTCGTTCTTGAACCGTTGGATTGGAAATGAACTTAAATAGAGTGCTATATTCAGAAAGATCCGAAGTACGGTTCCAGAGCTGGGAAGCTTACACCTATTTCTCGACGCAAAATTTATACCAAAAATCAATTATTTTTTTTAATGTTTGTAAATTAAACCTACTTCGTGCTTTGGGGAGCCTCAATGGTCTATTAAAAACTAAAAAAATAAAAATGGGAAATTATATATTTTTTTCGGCCTATTCCGTATTTTGTAGTACATGTAGTAACTAAATATGTTAAAAATTTCAAGTTTTTCTTTAACAAAACCACTTTAGACGTCATGAAGATTTGCATTGGTCAAAAAAATTTTTTAAATTCAAATTTTGCTTCCAGGGGTGGGAAATTGCATATTTTTTTTATACGTGAAAGTAATCAAACAGGCAACTGATGTTGATTTTTTTTGTTTTTTGCTAACTAAAACTGTCTTATAATTTAGGAAGAACAAAATTGGTATCAAAAATTCAAAAATAAAAAATAAAATTTAGAATCCAGGAATGGACAAGTGCAATATTTTATGGTACATGAACGTTACCAAAATGGTAAAAAATTTGCAATTTTTCGTAAATAAAACTACTTTATACCTCAAGAAGCATTGCACTGATAAAAAAACAAAAAAAATTTAAATTTCGTTTCCAGGGTTGGAAAAATTAAATTTTTTTGGTACATGCAATATTTTGTAGTACATGTAATAACCAAAATGGTTGCAAAATTCGAGTTTTTCTTAAACAAAACTACTTTGCATTGATAAAGAAAATTTAAAAAAATTGAAATTTGTTTAAACGTAAAAGTAACCAAAAAGGCAATTGAGGTTGTTTTTTACTAATTAAAACTATATTTATAACATATATGGTTACACATATTAAGTTTTTCTTAAATAAAACTATTTCATGCCTCATTAAGAGTTGCATTGGTAAAAAAATATAAATTTCGTTTCCAGGGTTGGGAAATTGATATATTTATTCTGCATAAAAGTAACCAAAAAGGCAATTGACGTTGTTTCTTTTTGCTAATTAAAGCTGTTTTGTAATTCAGGAGGAACAAAATTGGTATTAAAATCTTAAAAAAATCAAAATTTCGACTCCAGGGTTGGTCAAATGATATATTTTATGGTACATGAAAGTGACCAAAAAGTTTTAAAATTTTATGAAATCTTTTTATTTGACACATTGTTGTCACAATACTACTATATAAGTATAAATGAAATTTATTTTTTGGTGGTTAAGCAACAAATAAATTGTGACAACAATGTGTCAAATAAAAAGATTTCATAATAGTTTTAAAATTTTAATTTTTTTGTCAAGTAAAACTATGTTACACTTCACTATGAATTGCATTGGTAAAAAAATAAAAATTCGCTTCCAGAGTTGAAAAATTGAAATATTTTTCGTACATAAAAGTACATACATACGAGTAAATTCCAAATTTTGTGTTTTTAGTGAATTAAATCTATTAGATATTTCAGAAAAAATTAAACTAGTATCAAAAAATTATAAATTCGGTTCCAGGGTTGAAAAATTGAAATATTTTTGGTATATAAAAGTACATACATAAATTCCAAATTCTGTGTTATTAGTGAATTAAAACTATTTTATATATCGGAAAAAATTAAATTAGTATTAAAAAATTAAAAATTCGGTTCCAGGGTTGGAAAATCTACATTTTCTGATTCATAAAAGCAGCTATTTTATTTGTTATTTTTGATTTTTATGATGAATTATACCTACTTTATATATCAGAAAGAAGTAAACTGGTATTAAAAACCAACAAAATCTAAAAGACGATTCTACGGTTGGACAATTAGATCTTTTTGGGGTACATAAAACGGATTTTTTGTTTTGTTTGTAAATTAAATATATATAATATTTTTGAAAGACGTTCATAGGTGTTAGATATAAGAAAAGCCAAACATTTAGCTTCCTAGCCGAAAAATTTTAACGTTTTCTTAAATATAAAAGTAACCGATAACATAATTTTGATTTTTTAATTAAACCTACTTTCTGTTTTGGCAAGGAAGAAAGAAAGAAGAATTACATCTGAGAAGCACTTTTACTTGTTGTTATTATTTTTGCTTTGTCGACATTTTTAATTTGGTGTCCTAACTCTTTTACATTATGTATGAATTTCTGTTTTATTAGCGAACTTTATTTATGTAAATTGTGTAACGGGATGTTAACTTTTTTCAACAGGCTATAAGTTCAAATCTGCGGAACTGCAAACTATTTTTTTATTTTTATTAATAAATGAATTTGTTTAAATTCTATTTATATTAAGAGTGGAATATTAAAAATATTTTCTATAATCATCAAACCAGCAGAACGGATTAGTACTGATTTCGAGGCCGCTACGCTATCTCATCAGCGTTCTTTGTTAAATTTTTCCACTTTTGCAAGTGGTGCTAGTTAGTAGGAATATCAACTAATTAACCAATGTTTTTAACGAAAATTGAATATGAGAAGTTCCCACATTAATTTTTTCAATTTATTACTTTTTGGTTAGTACGAAATTCCCAACCCTGACGATTATTATTCCATATATCTCTTTCGGTTTTTCCAGAGCCATAGCCCGTTGAAAAAAATTAACATCCTGTAATATAACTAACTCTTTTACTACTTAAGCGAAATCCAGATTCAAACGAGTTGATAATTGATTCCTTATTTTTGAAAATTGTTGAGACCGTGCTTGGCAGGATACCATATTTATCAGCTGCTTCCTTTTTCTTTAATCCATCTTCGACGTCTTTCTTAAGTTTATATTTTTCTTCAATTGATAAGCATTTTAAAACCGTTTAGTTGCCATAATAATAAAAAATTTCTTTCAACATTTAAAAAGGTTTAGTTGCCATAATAATAAAAAATTTCTTTCAACATTTATCATCTAGCCCAAACTATGCATAGAACTGATACTTACGCAAACAAAAAGAAACAAATTTGTAATTCCCCGAAACATATAAAAAAATAGCATGTAATATATACAAACCAGTTTAAGCTACAAAAGAGATCAAAACAAACAAACCCTAATTAATACAAAAACAAAAAATCATTTAAACAAGCAAAATTCTTCGAGTTATAGAGTTCATGTGCATGTTTTTTGTTCGAGTTATGGAGAACTTCGACTTATCAAAGTTCGAGTTACGGAAGGAAAATTGTATGTGATTTGTTTCTTTAACGTTACTGCCAACCAAATTATGTAGTTGGAATTAAAGAAAATTCGAGTTAGAAAGTTCGAGTTATGGAAGTTCGACTGTATATGTTTTTTTAGTTAATTAATATAAGTGTTTTCTGTTTGTTATGTAGTAAAGTATGTCTACATGCCTGCATTGCGTTGTTTCTTAGACCACACTCTATTCACTTTTGGGAGTTTATGTAGAATTTTCGCCTTTAACTAATGCCTTCTGCTCCGAACGCAAAATATCTCGTTATCTTGTTGCCACGACAATAAGTTTTAAGGAAGATGAAATACCACGCTCCCTAGCACCATACAATGTTTGTCAGGTTGAAAGGGGTTTGGATGAACAGGTCGCCTCGAAGTTAATGAGATGAAGAGTGGAGACTTATTGATTAAAGTTGCAAATCATGAAATTCCTGGGAAGTTCTTGGAAAGAAATTATATCAATAGCATCGCAGTTAGAATATTCCTGCATCCTGCACAAAAAAAAGGAAGAATTTTTTCAGAAAAATAAAACTTTGTTGGAAACTATGAGGTCATACCAAATTCTATGTGGTGCCTTAATTGCCAAAAAATTGGTCATACCAAGAAATGATGCCGAAACATCGAGCCATACGAACAATGCCTAAACGAAGGCCATACTTCAAACGATCCTGCTTCCCCAATTCTAGTTGTAGCTATTTCAACCTTTTACGTCGCCGGCGTCTATAAAGAATATTCTATAAATTCTCGTTATGGTATATTGATAAATAAATAAAAAATATGCTGTTTTAAATTTAATTTTGTGAAAAACTGATTGCTTGTCTCGAATAATGGCCCTATTGTACTTGAAAAATTTTCTTTTCTTGAAGACTCAATCGGACGTGTTCTAAGGGCGACTAGATTTAACATCAGATTCAATACAATCATACAGAACTTTAAAGAAAAAAATTTTATGTATTAAATCGAAATAATAATTTTTTTAATTTAGCACTATCTGGAAATACACAAAAATACAACTTTTATATACATCTGTCATTGTTGCGATAAACCATTTAAGAATGGCAAAACCCTATCTGCACATCTGATTAAGAAACATGATTTTCAACTTCCATCTGGCCACCGCCGTTTTACTTACCGTATTGATGAGAATGGATTTTATCGCTTAGAAACAACGCGTATTGAAAGTTTGGAGGTGACGGAACAAATATTGACACCAAATTTATTTGAAACATCAGAAGTTACTCAGGAGAGCAGTTGCTATGAAATTGTTTCGATAACTAACAGACAGGATGCCGCTCATCGTATCATTGTGTCAAATGATAGTAATGACAATAAGCTTGTTGGTGAAGTTGTTATATCACTACCATGTTTAGATTAATTTATTAGCTACAATTTGCATACTGCAAAAGTGTTTTAGGCTGTTATAATTAAGTTATAAATAAGCTATATATATTTGTTTCAATTATCTTATGTATGTAGCTAAATACACATACATATGTATATGTATAGGAAAGTTTGCCATTTTCTAATCAATTAAAATTCTATTTAAATACATTAATCTATAAAAGTACATATATAAAATCTTTGTCTTCTTGTTAAAAAGTTAGTTAAATTATAAGCAATTTTTAAGCTACATATAGATACGTTATTACTATATCGAAATAGTTGTTTAATTACAAAAACGTTTTAGTTTGCCATTATATAACCTATCTTTAGTGATACATTCATATGCAATCATATATTTTCAAAATGTAACGCTTGAAATGTAAATTTTTCATAGTCACCTGTATTGTTACATCAACGAGATATGTTAAAAAATAAGGTGTATTTTCAAATTTCACGGGCTACGTACATTCGATTATCGTTTTTTATTATTGTTGGTATACTCGGCTCGAACATACATATGTGTACAGTTTCGGGTATTTTCTAGGGTTAAGGCCCAACTATAATATGAATAAGCAATTCAGTACGGAATGTGCGTTCAGTTTGGCTCTTTACTTAAACAAATGGCATTTGACGAAACTTATCGAAAAGTTTCTCTTAAGCGGCATGGCCACACATCAAACTGACGCTTCAAACTCTGCTTTTCTTTGATAGTGTTAGTGAAAAAAACTCACACGTATGGTTTGATGTGAGTTTGAAGAATATCAAACCAATTTAGATTTTCACTCTCAAACTGAATTTTACCAACACATACACAAGTTTGAAGCACCAGTTTGATGTGTGGCCATGCCGCTTTAAGTACATTACAGTTGCACACATACGTATTGTATGTAATCGCACAGTTTCTCATGCCGCTTAAAGCGCCATGGCCACACATCAAACTGACGCTCCAAACTCTGCTTTTCTTTGATAGTGTTAGTGAAAAGAACTCACACGTATGGTTTGATGTGAGTTTGAAGAATATCAAAACAATTTAGATTTTCACTCTCAAACTGAATTTTGAATCATCAGTTTGATGTGTGGCCATGCCGCTTAATAATTTTGGACAAGTTTGGGCTAATGAGAGCAAAAACAAAATTACTCTCTGAATTCCAAATTGTATATCTTGAAAAACTAGTGCTGCTTAATTTTTAAATTAATTTATATTTTAGTGGTTTTATACACTGAAAAAGGCTGAACATCATGTAATCAATATTTAGCGCCATTGAAAATAGTTGGTAAAATTAATAAGAAATAAACAGAAATATATATAGAAGTATATACAAAGAAAATTATAAATATTCGTACATATGTATATTTGTGAAATAGAAAGTCAAAGGGGAAAATATGCGCAAATGTAATTACAACTTCAAGCTTTTTTGAAAAACTTTCCATTTTGCTTTTAATAAATTTTCAAGTAAGAACTTCTTTCCTGTATTTGTAAGATTTCTGATTCCTTTTTTATTTTCAAATGTACTCGTAAACGAAAAAAGTCTGGTAAATAATTTTTGTCCGAACTTACAAAAAGAAATACTTCATGTGACCCTATACAGGAAATGAAAAAAATTACTCTCTCATTCGCTTTCAAAATTGCACAAAAAACGTAAGCAAATAATAACACTGCTCAGCAAGAAATCATTTTTTGTGTCTCCTTTAAATAAAACTATGTGGACTATATGGATTTTTATGCGCTAAACTCGAATCCGTTTTCGGTTTTTTTCCATCAGCTCGGGATTTTTTTTATAGGCGTGGCAAATTTTTTCCCCTAAATTAGTCAGGTACAGACATATTTCACAAAAACTCGAGAACGAGTCATCCGATTTTCAAAAGTAAAGCACCGGATGTGAAACAAAATTGTATTTATTTTAGTCGAATATAATTTTTCTCCATCTCATCGTTCCGAAATTATTGGAGAACAAAAATTTTTTTCGTGCGAAATTCGTAATTTTTTTTAGTTTAAAAATGGAATCAAGAGTTTAAAATGGAGCTACATATCTGTTTTTTCGAAAACAGCTCGTTTTGAGAACAAATTTAAAAATTAAGTTCTCATTTACTGCACGAACGGACCTATTATTGTTAACATAATTTTGTTGTTAAACAAAATAAATTTACATATTTTCTTATGTTGCGCTTGCTGAGTTGTAACCTAAATTAATATATTTTTGTTCGTGTATACATTTTAAAGTCCTTTGCATTATTACCTAAATTTATAGTTTATTTTTGTTTATGTACGGTTTTGAAGTATATTGCTTTATCACCTAATCTAGTATTTTAATTACATACGTTGTTTCAATAAAAAGCCGTTTATACTTAATCAGCATAAGTGTTATTTATGCAAGTAACTGAATAATACATTTAAAATTAATGGCATAGCATTAAGCTGGTATTTAAGAAAACAGAATAAAAAATTCGTCATAATTGGTTTTATGGCCGCAGGAACCAATTTCAAGTGCTTTGATCAAATCCATTTAAATTACATTGGTTTGATAATAGGTTCTTGTCAAAAACGAGCGGATGAAAGAGTTCGACACAAGTCTAATAATGTGCCGCTTCCCAATCCATTCGGATGCTCTGAAAATGATCGCTATTGGTACCGGTAGTTTTTTTTTTAATTTCGGTATTGGTAACGCTATTGTTTTTATGTTATCGGTAATACCAAAGTATATCTATAATATAGATTCTATATCAAGTATGTATATGCAAGAGCCCAGCTGACTAACATTTTTTTTAGTTTTTACCTGAACGTATGTAAAAATTTCTTTACTTTTGTAGCCATATTTGTTTATTCGACGAAAAAATTATTTTGAAAAATTGTGAAAAACATTATTAATTCAACAAAAGTAGCAAAAAAGAATTTTTGTGGTAAAGATTTTTGTGAAAAAGTGTATTGTTTAAGAAAAGTAACAAAAAGAAGTTGTTTTAAAATAGTTCTATGCGAAAAGTATTTAAATTTTTGGAAATAATTCTGACATAAGATTAGAATTTTACACAAACAAAATGTACGGTGGTGATTGCAATTTTATGTTGTTGTACTCTTGCGACTACTTGATATAGATATAGTTTGGGTAATACCGTTACCGACTATAAAATACCGGTATAAAGATATTACTGTGTAGCTCATTACTTCAGACAGTCAGTGCACATAGCCGAAAAAATCTCTTATCATTAAATAATTTAAAAAATAGATTTTTAAATAAGAAGTCTTTACTAAACATCAAGATATAGTAATTTATTCTTTGTATAGGCTATTTAAACATTACCAAGGGCTTTTGGTAATTATTTATTAGTTTGCTCCTGATAAATTTTGCCGTGTTAGGTGTTCTTCCGTTATATTTTTAAAAGTGTACCATCTCGAAATTTGAAACATTTGATGTAGATATAAAAAATAAACTATTTTACTTATTAGTACCCAAAGTATATCTAAAGTATATATAGATATACTTTGTTAGTACCTTTTTCTCCTTTTATTAGAATAAGGTGAATAGGTATACCGGTGTAGACCACATACGGTATTGCGGATACCGGAATTTTCTAACCGAAATGGGTTTCAGTATCAGTAGTCATACCGTTATTTCATTTTAACGGTATTTGAATCTGCAATGGTAATTTTACATTACCGCTTGCCAACCTTAAGTCTTTATCATATGTTTGTTATCTATGCATGTATATCTATATATGTTTACATATAACATACAATTTATTAGTAATTAAAAAGAGTAAAGAAACTTGACATTAAACTTTCAATTCATACTAGGACTATACTTTGTCCTTGGTCATTAAAAACCGAAAGAAGAAAGTTTATTGGGGAACAATAATGTTCTTATTCAATATTAATTGAAATTAATTTCAACATTTTATATTACATTCTTTTTTCATGAATCGGTACACTGGTACATACTTAAGTATAAAATCGCAGGCGTGAATTGGTTTGTGCCAAGTCTGTTATTTTTGGCGCTAAGCTGATTTACCATTTTCTAACCGTACTGCGGACAAGTGTTTACATTAGTGAACAACATTTTATTATCACATCGTCTGGGGTTAATCAATATTTTGCATTAGTGTGAACTTTACAAGCAATATTCAAAAATTCAATAAATTTCGAAGCTAGGACGCAAGATGAAAGTGTTGCGGTTCGAAGTTAACATGGACTCGAAAGATGTATCTTTCGAATCGAATTACACAAGAGTTTCCGATAATGACAGATTCAAATGGAATTGCTCAGCAAATAACCATTTTCCAATGTTAATTTTTAGTTAGAAATAACACAACTGATTCGGAAACAAAAAATTTTTATAAAATAAAAAAACTTTTATTTTCACGCTTGTATTTCTTGAATCTATCGTGATTTTATCCACGAACGCATTACAAATGGTTCCTTATTTTAAAATTTTTAACTGTTAATTACTTTTTATCGCTGGAAATGGAGCTCTTTGATTCACGGATGGAAGCAGAACGGCGTCTCTTGGCTTCTTCACGTTTTGCTTTGTTTTCCTTCTTACGTTGTGCCAATAATTTAGCGTAATCAGCAGCTGCCTCTTTGGAGGATACTTGCCGTTTCTTTTTGAGAGCAACACGTCTGCGTTTGCGCTGCAAAACGACAGGTGTAATAAGGCGTTGAATTTTGGGAGCCTTAGATGTTGCCTTTTTGCCATCTCTTGCGGGCAAAGGACGACGCACAACATAACGACGGACATCGTCTTCCTTAGTCAAGTTGTAAAGTTTACGGATTTTGCTGGCTCTCTTGGGACCCAAACGACGGGGCACAGTTGAATCTGTCAGACCTTCGATATCTCCCTGTCCTTTCTTGACAACTACTAAAGCTAAGACAGACATGTTTGCATCGACTATACAACCACGGACTGATTTCCTTTTACGTTCACCAGTACGGCGGGGACGGTAGCAAGAATGTCCTTTTTTCAACAACAAGCGTACACGGCCTAAAATGATACAAGCGATAAATAAAAATACCACAACCAGAAGGTTCAAAACTTACCATGAGACAAAACACCTTGTTTCATTGGAAAACCTTGTTTATCGTTACCTCCGGCAATACGAAGCATATAACCTTTCCATTCATCGCCAAGAATGTCGGCTTCGACAACTTGTCCCATACGCTTTTCATAGAACACACGCAATTTATGCTCGTCAACAACTTCGAAAAGCTTTTGCCGTCCCATAACGGGATACGAAATATTGAGCTGCAATCACACATAAAAACACAATAACGTTAACAAATACTTGGCAAAGATTGTTACTGCATCAATAACCTCGAAGAGGTTAACGCAATGCATATATAATCCTGTATTATTTCATGCATCATACGGCAACCTTAAGATATTTTTAAAAATTTTCGCTTTAGACCATACATATAGCTTTTTTGCATATTTATTTCAGAGATTTTGATGGAATAATCGCATATTTCTTATAAAAAATTACACACCTTCATTTTTTAATGACCGATTTCGAGCAACACCAAACTAAAAGGAATAAGCAAGACGTCAAAAAGACAGATGGCGGTTATCGGGCGTTTTTACATAAAAGTAGCAGTCATGGTTACATTACCCCCATCTAGTGCAGTACTAAATATAGTAACATATATTGCGAAAATTGTCAAAACTATCTATTTCTTATATTTGAAGAATTTTCAACTTGTGCTCTGACATAATTGATCAGCATAGTGTTTGAACATATATATATTTAAAAAAATTTGTGCGAACACAAAACTTTCAGTATACATGGTAATTTTTTGCGTTAGCAACACAAAAATTTCCAAACTTATGTCTCGTGTAGGGCCAAATAAGACCCAAATTACAACCAAGAAGTTCATGGGAAGACAGAAGAAGTTTGTAGTACACGGCCCTCTGTACAAGAAATTTTTCTTAACTCATTCCTACTTTTGGCAATATACACAAAAACATTAAGTAAAAAAATCCGTCTTTGTCTATTAATTTCGTTCTTGTAAATTCACACGGAGAAGACAAAAGAGAATTAAAAAAGTTCCGGGCCTTCAATTTTGTGCTTGTTACTGGGAATTAACTCAAACAAGGAGTTTGACAAGAAGGGTGCTATCCGTTTGCACATAAACGTTGCAAACGTAACTTCTACAAACATAATATTTACATATATAATTTATTTTCCATAGATGCCCATATCAGTTGTGCTGCGGAAAATTTGCTCGTCATTCTTTAAAAATTAAGTTCTGGGACATGAACATGACATGGATATGACGCCGGCAGAGCAGCGGTATTCATATGTCCATGTTCTTGTCCAACATGATGTCCTGACATATTTGATGTTTAGTCTATGTCCACACGGAGAAACATTTGCTGCAGAAACATTGTGTTTGTTGATGAGAGGGGATATACGAGTGGAAAAGGGTACGGTGTTTCATGTACATGAAACATTTGTTGAGCACGCCATTCTCCGCTTCTGCATATAATATAGTATATGTATGCTGCAAAACAAATGTTTCAACCGTATGGACACGAATGCAGCTTCAAAAGGGAATTAATATATGTTTCTGCAGCTAATGATTCATCGTGTGGACATAGACTTAGTGGTGGCGTAGCGTAGTCTCGGCCTATGGTCTCGGTTCGCACTATGAAATTTTCTTTCATGAAATTTCTGAAATTCTCTTTTAAAATTTCACTCGTGTCTGCACACTGAAAGTTAATTTCATGAAACTTAATATTTTTGTTTGTTTACTTTCACATAAAGAATATAAAAATAAAGTAAGATCAATTACGAATTACAATGCAAAAGAGAATTTCAGTGAACATGAAAGTTTGTACCCGACACCATTCTTCTCTCCCCTCTCACCAACAAACTGCCACTTTCATGAAATAAAATTTCATAGTGCGAACCGAGACGTAAGTCTGTGTTTACACCATGAAAGTCTTATATTTAAGATTGCTAGTTTATAGGCAAGAGAGGCGAGGGGAACTGAAACGAGTACACACTATGCTGTACTGTCGATACATTTTGTTTTCTCATTCGTAACGCACACATTCTTACACACAACTATGCACAACATATATGTCGCCATCAATAAGACTTTCATCGTTTGAAAGCCGAAGATAGTTCAAAGAAGAATAAATAAGAATCTTAAAAATAAGACTTGCATGGTGTAAACACAGACTAAGACTATGTCCACACGATGAAACATTTGATGCAGACACATTTATTAATTCCCTTTTGAAGCTGCATTCGTGTCCACACGGTTGAAACATTTGTTTTGCAGCATACATATATTATT
The DNA here is from genome assembly GCA_951800035.1 of Linnaemya tessellans. Classification (NCBI taxonomy): domain Eukaryota; kingdom Metazoa; phylum Arthropoda; class Insecta; order Diptera; family Tachinidae; genus Linnaemya; species Linnaemya tessellans. The sequence continues at coordinate 81,094,113 of OX637536.1, read as the reverse complement.
TTCTTCTTCTTTTAATTTTTTGACGGAGAATGGCGTGCTCAGCAAATGTTTCATGTACTTGAAACACCTTACCCTTTTCCACTCGTCTTTCCCTTCTCATCAACAAACACAATGTTTCTGCAGTAAATGTTTCACCGTGTGGACATAGTCTTAGCAGTTGCGCATGTGTACAGCACTACAATGGGCTATGTTGCTATTATTTTTACGTGAAGCAGGTACATATAACATAGCGTCTATACCTGATATAAAATCAAATATATTCCTATCAGCAAACGTCAAATTTCATAGCAGAGAGAATCATATTACGTGTGGACTGCAATATTAATATTATATCAAATATTATAATATTGTTTTCATAATATATATTTAGAAAACAATATCATGATATGAACTGTCAGAAAACGTACACATACACACATTTAGACACAAGAAAAGAATTTTGCGTATTAAAATAGACGCAAAACTTCCATTTTATTTTTTTAATATGCACAATAACTATTTTATAAACCAAATTGTTTATAAAACTAACAAAACTTTTACACAGAACTATTTTTAACTTTATACACACAATAAATATATAAAAAATGCCAAAACATTTATAAAACACGCAGTACTATTAAAGTAAACGAAGATGTTTACTGCACGGTTGCTTGATAATTATGAAATATTATGATATTTACAATAGTACGTTTCCCCCTACATAGATATTAATATTTATATAAATATATTTTTCCCTTTATTCTGCCGACGTTCTCTCTCATATTATATCAGAATTAATATCAGGTATAGACGCTAAGTAATAAACCATATGTATCCATGCAACTCTACGTTATATCCAGGTTAGCTGTCAGATATATTAATGCCATAATTGTCATAATGTAATGGCAATTACCAAACCAAATAATGTAATATGTTTGTGCCTAAAACACGAAAGATTCAGTAGAAATTTTGCGTATCACATCTGAAGAATTTAACCTTATTATATAAAAATAAGTTGAAGAACTTCACTTATATCGTAGATCATTTAGTGAAATTTCTTTCATTGTTTACTAGTAGAAATTGTTAAATTTGCTTTATACACTTATGTAAATGTATGTGAAATTCCATATTGACCAAATTCCTTGTTTGTTGTAATTTTGTTTTTGTTTTCGTACTGCTGCCACCATGCATGATACCATATGAGGCGAATTGAATACAATTGAATTCGCCTTGATACCATGCTTATTTATTGAATTTGTGTAATTTCCTCAAGAGGATATATTGGCAGAGTTAAAAAAATCTTTTTTCTTTTAAAATGGGTAAACCTAAAAAGTCTAACTTAGCTCCGGCAAAGAAAGTTTCCTTAGAGCAACAATTAGCAGACGGTAAAGTTGCCAAACAAAAGAACAAAAATAAAATACGTGTCCGAGCAGAGGAATCTTCGGTATAATTTTCATGTTAAAAAGAGATTATTCGTTTGACTTTTCATTATTATTATTATTTGTTTTGTAGGTTTTGGACAGTAAAACAAGTAGAAAAATCTTAGAAGCTGCAAAGCACCAACAGCTGGAATTAAATGATGAAAACTTTCCTAGCTTAGCTCCAAAGAAGAAAACTAATTTTAATTTAGGTAACTCCTCCAGCTTGGTGAAATAATGCCAAATATTGAACGTTTTCTTTTCAATAGGTGATATTAACGAAGAAGATGAAAATGTTAACGTAAACGAACGAGATTTTATGGATGATTTGCAGATCGATGAAGAAGATGCTAAAGCATTTGAACGATTCCAGAATCCTGATGGAGCGAAACGAACACTGAAATTGGCGGAAATCATTATGGACAAGATACAAGAAAAACAAGCGGATATACAAACGAAGCTCACCGATGAAGGATCATTAAAAATTGAAGTCCTTGATCCACGTGTAAAGGAAATGTACGAGGGTGTGCGTGATGTTATGAAACGTTATCGCAGTGGGAAAGTTCCAAAAGCATTTAAAATTATACCTAAATTACGAAACTGGGAACAGATCTTATTTATTACAGAACCACACAATTGGAGCGCTGCTGCCATGTTTCAAGGAGCTAGGTATGTAAGATATAAGAAAAAAATTTGTATTCCATAATATATTTGTTAATATTACTTTCAGAATTTTCTCTTCTATACTGTCACAAGCCATGGCTCAACGCTTCTACAATCTTGTCTTATTACCTCGCGTACGTGATGATTTGGCGGAATATAAAAAACTCAATATGCATTTATATAATGCTCTAAAGAGGGCACTATTTAAACCGGCAGCGTTTATGAAGGGCATAATTTTGCCCTTGCTGGAAGCAGGTGATTGTACATTGCGTGAAGCCATAATTTTTGGCAGCGTAATAGCTCGCAATTCCATACCAGTTCTGCACTCTTCGGCTTGTCTATTGAAAATCTGCGAGATGGGTTACACAGGGGCCAATTCGGTTTTTATCCGTTATTTTCTAGACAAACGTTATGCTCTACCATATCGTGTAGTTGATGCAGCCGTCTTTCATTTCCTAAGGTTGGTAAAATGTTTTATATCTTGTATTTGGATATAATTTTCCATGTAATTGATAATTATCTTATTTTGTTAGATTTGAAAATGATAAACGCGAAATGCCTGTTTTATGGCATCAAAGCTTATTAACATTCGTGCAACGATATAAAAATGATGTTTCCTCAGAGCAAAGGGAGGCTTTAATTGGCTTGTTAAGGTAAATATGTAGTCATGTAAAGGTTCAACACATTTAATTGGGTTAAAAAAGTATATATGTATAGATATAGTTTGTGTTCGCTCGCAATGAACTTTGCTGACTTCTTTTATAGTATAGTTGACACAACAAATCAAGGCAGATATGAAGAAAAAATTTTTGGGCCTTAGTTTGATTTTCTTCATGTTGGATACGTGCGACAGTCACGTGCGCAACCATGTAAATACACATATCATAACAAAAAGAAAAGTATTTGAAAAACTAAAAAACATTGCTATTTACATAAAATTTACAAGAATCAACCAACAATGCCTCTTATTTAGTTTAGGTTAACAGGTTGCTGGTAAGACGAAAAATAGAGTCCAGTACACATGGGTCCAATTAATTTGATCCCTTTGTGTGAGAGAGAGATTAGAAGAATGAAAAGATAGTAAGAAATAGTTTTAAGGAAGGATAAGCAAGAAGAACTTATTGTTTAAGTTCACTTTAATTTTTGTAGAATCTAACTCTTGAGCCCATCGCTGATTTCTTACAATGTGCCCAAAAGCCGAAATTGCGGCAAATATTTCCAATCGAGGTAGTATCATAAAACTTCTTGTAGAAGTTCGTAAAACGTAAGCATTCACAATTCTGCCTACTGGCACAAATATTTGGCATTTATATCGCAGTGTTAATAATTGAATTTTAATTTTTTTTTTTAAATTGCAAGTTGCAAATTTAAAATACAAAAATCTATAAACATATTTGCAGATTTAATTCTCAACAAAGATTATATGATTTTTTAATTTTTTGTTTGAAGAATATAAGTACAAACTTGAGCATTAGTAAGCCCACTCGAATGGAATGTGACTGTAAAAGAAGGAATCTGATCGATTTTGTATTATTTAAAATAGTTACAACTTGTTGAGATATACTTAGGTTAGGTTGAACTTGCATTGAGATGTAATGCAACTTAATAATAGTTCTAACTACTTTATACTACAGTTGTTTCATTCCGTTAAAGTTAGATTCCATTCCAGTCGGTTAAATAACCCTTTACATAACATGCAAAACGCTTAGAAAGTTTGAATATTAATATAAAGTAAACTCATCCTTTTTTTATAGAAAACAATCTCATTCTAAAATTACACCAGAAATCCGTAGGGAATTACTAGCAGCTAAGTGTCGTGATGTGGAAATGATGGAATGTGATAATAAAATAGCTGCAGTACCTATGGAAATGTATACAGATCAAGATGTTGGATATAATTGGAATATACCCAAATAGTTGAAATTGGATTGATGGATACAAAATTGAAATAATTAACAAAATTTAGACACGCAAACCAAAATTTAACAATAATATTCGATTCACAAGTTTTGTTTATCGTTAGTTAAACCGTCAAATGTTATTGATTAATAAATATTTTTATTAGCTGATTCGTTGAAAAATATTATTGCAATTTTTAATTTGTGAAAATTCGTTGAAATAAACTTTTTTTTTATATATTTGGGGTATTCACACTGTAATAAAGACATAAGTCATAAAATAATAGCACGAAAAATATGACTAGTGTGAACAACCCGTCATAACTTAGTATGCTATTTCAAACATCGATCAGCTGCTGCCTTGATATGAGCTGAGTACATATTTTTTTGCGGCGGCATACGGAAAAACGTTCAGTGGCTGCCTGCTACGTAAGTTAAACAGGAAAAATTTTTCACTTGTATATATTTAGTTTTTGCGATATAGTTCTCATTTTTAATTTTTCTATGTTATAAAAATGTGATTTAATGTACAGACATATAGGTATGAATACGTTTTTTAGTCGTGAATCATACATAAGTAACGGCGGAAAACATACTATCGCCATCTCGCCTAAAGATTTTCAGCCGTTCGACTCAGATCCCTAGAGCTATTTTATGACAAAACAAAAACATACCTGAGAAAGTGCTATTACTTTATGACTTTTTTGTTTGCAGCACAACAACAACTTTTTTAAACTGGTTTAAAATATTATGACTAAATAGCACACAGTGTGAATACCTCAATTGTGTTTAAAACATACTATTTTCAGCATTAATTCAATGTCTTTGTCAGTAAATTTTAAGAAGCAGGTAATTGTTTTGTCTATTTTTAAAACACGTGTTCCAACTATCAGGTCATCTCAACTAAAACAAACAACAGGCATTTTGTTTGTGCTTATGGTTTTGCTTTTTACAATAAAAAAATCATCGGCAAAACGTAAACAAAATGCATACAAGTTTTGAAACCATGGAAAACTTTTAACGGTAAAAACACAACACAACATAAGGTAAAGCAGAGCGGGCAATTTTGAAACTGAATAGTTTGATAAGTTTGCCATTCTTCGCTAATAATAAGAATTTATGTTAAAGAATGTGAATATGAAATACTATTTTAACAGTAGTTATTACTATATTGTGTAATGTTGATTTATTTTTATTGACCTTATCAGTTTATTGTAATATTAATCAAGCTTATGGTCGTTTTTTATAAAATTTTATTTCGTCTAATTTTTATTCAATATTTCGCTATTAACATCTTCAGGAAATAAAAATTATTAAAATTTTAATTAACAAGCTGTTAACGAAATATTGAATAAAAATTAGACGAAATAGAATTTTATAAAAAACGACCATTAGCTTGATTAATATTACAATAATTATAGTTTAATAATATTCAATTAATGACTGGAAATTCCTCCCTCAGAATTATATGAAACTTCTGGAATTTCATACTTTAAATATGTTCTGGAATAAAATACTTAACAAATCTCTGTACTGTAGAACAAAGCTTGGAACGTGGCAACACCATGAATTAAAACATTTTACTGCACTAAACTCTTTAATTATAATTATTATGTTTTTTACATCCTTACGATTTTTATTGTTGAAAGTTTAAAAAAAAACAATAATGATTTAAATAAAACACCTTTTTATACACATACTATTTTTGAATTAATCGTTGGAAACTTTATTTTTTATTTATATAATTGTTTTTATTCGATGATATGAACTTTTTTTATTTATTCTTTGTAATAAAAAAACAATTATCACAAAAATTTTATAATAGAAAATGTTTTCAAGAAATAGAGTATAAACTTGTAGGAGGGTTCATAAATATATATTTGTATACAAAGTAAATTAGAAAAGAATTTGTAAAAAATTGGTTAAATATAAAAACATAATTTAGTTTAACTAAACAACAATTATAATTGTGGATTCTCTTTTTCCTTCTTATACTAACAAATACTTTATGTATGTATGTACAAACTTTCTTAGCAAAATAAAGGCTTAATCTGTTTTTTACGTTAGATTGAAATATAATATGTTCATCATTAATTATAATACATATCCATTTTAAATTTAATTCAATGAATTTTTATAATATAAAAGTAAATTTATTTGCATGTATGTAAGTATTTTGTATCAAAATTTTTAATGCTATATTGAATTCAATTAAGGGTCATTATAAAGAGTTAAAAGTAGGATTTTATCGGACGTATAAAAACTTTATCATATGCAAAATTTTACTTTAATCTAAAGTGAGCGATAAATTACAGGTAACTTTATCCTACCTGGTAAGTTAAATCCAATTTGCATTAATGGAAACCTTTTTATACGTCTGATAAAATCTTACTTTTAACTAACTTTAAGTTGTAATAATGGTCCTAAGATTAATAGGCTAATTGTTTTAAATTCAGAAAGACATGATAAATATTCCACGACGCAAGGGAAAGTTAATATCAGTTTTAATTTTCCCACTTATACACAAAACAGAACAATTCTTTTCGAAACTGCTTTCATGTGTATTTGTGTTTGTTTCCAATTATTAGATGATTTAGATCAATGTGATAAAAGTTGTTATTTATAAAAATTTTATTAGGCAATTCTATATGAGAACTTTGTCAAGCCGATAGTAATACACTTTTAATCCCTGTGCTGTCGTTTGATTATTTTCTTGATGTCCCATTTTCTGAACTTTTTGTGCTATTGTACTTAAGCCAAACTTTTTTGGGTTGAATTCTTTTATATTTAAGTATATGTGAACGTTTTACTTTTACTTAAAGCTTAACCCCCTTATTCATAAAAATTATGAGAGGCTTACAAGAGTGTAATAAAGCAAATTTCATATGCAATATTGTTTTATTTCGCTGTTATTAGACTCTCATAATTTTTATGAATAAGGGGTTAAGTCTGCACCTTAAGTTTTTATATGTTTAAGTATTTTGTAAAATTTATTTGATTTAAGTCTTAAATTTGTAAATAATTTTGCGTTAGCGAAATTCGTAAAAATTAAAAACTTTGCTGTCGAATGGAAATAGAGCAAAGAATGAAATTGAAAATCCGTTTTTGAGTAGATCTAAATTCCACTAACGCAAAATGATTTATATAATTATGGTCTTAGTTTTTATGAATCATGTTATATGTCTTATTTTGATGAAAAGCATTTATTTCAAAAATTTTTTTCATTATTTTGATTATTTCTATTTTACTTTTTATACGATTAATATTTGGACATATGTATGTACATATTTGATCTTGTGTTAGACACAGGAATGCATGCTTTTCAACTTTGGTGTGAACTCACATTACATTTTTCATTATTATTATTGTTTCTATGGGAATGGTCTTAGTTCCATACTTAAGTTCAGATTGTTTCAGTTTTATCTTTTGCAGATATTAAACTGTTGGAACATTTGAGCTCACATTAAAATTGTTAGTAACGTCCCTACAAGATATGAATGACTGAAACTAAAGGCGGACAACAGCTGATCGGAGTGCGGAAAAACAATGAAAATAGTTACCCAATTCACACCATGAATTTTAATTCATGAATATTTTTTATCTTTCTTTCAAAGCATCTTCTAAAATCCTCTAGCATTTACACGTTGATTTATAATTCATGTATATTTATATATATAGGTTGATTTTTTAGCTTGGTATCGCTTAATTTTCTTTGTTTGATCATTCGTATTTTAGCATTAGTGATTTATGTATGTATATAGTCCCCTTTCACACACATCAAGTTTACCTGATCAGGTTTTATTAAGTTTTCTTTTGAACCTGCGTTTACGTTCACACACGAAACGTCATGTCAAGTCTCCCTTCATTGCTGAACATTCATTTAATACATTACGAAGTATAAAACAAAGGAAAATATAAAAACTGACTAGTGCCGTCAAGTCTGTACCCCTTTTCATGCAATAGCCATTTCCCATCCCTGTCCTAAAGTATGCCCAAAATTTGTAGCGATCGATGCCTTTTTCCTTTTATATAAATCTTTTCTGGAGTGTGAATTTGAACATGCAAACTTTTTTACTTTGTTGTTTTAAGGCCAAATTTATAACAAAATTCACTGTAAAATTTTTCACGTGTTTGAATGTACCTCTATAGCGCATAGATATGTATGTACATATGTACACACATATTTTCCTTAATATTAAAAATTCAAAAGGAGAAAAAATTTATCTTCTGAGTAGGTGAATATTATACGTATTAAAAATCACGCACGGTCCTAAGTATTTGAATCACGCCTGGTTTTAATAACTTATAATCACGATTCACGTGCTTCACGCGTTACACGAAAAAATCACGTCATTTGCACATGTCTAATTAAAACAAAACCAAATTTAACGAATTTATAATAATAATTATGTATTATTACATTATTATAATTATGTATTAAAATATTATAAAATTTTATAATAATTTTATAATTTTATATTCTGATATTTTTAAGCTTTAGGTCCCTTTATTTTAATTTAATTTTTAATTTCAATATTTCAAAATACAATAATAATTAAAAAGAGGTCAAGAAACCAGAAGAATTTTATAAAATAATTAATTTCCTGAAGAAGTCACACAAAGGACTGACGAAATATTGAAATTAAAAATTAAATTAATAAAGAGACCTTAAGCTTAAAAGTATCAGAATATAATAATAATTAAAAAGAGGTCAAGAAACCAGAAGAATTTAATAATTATGTATGTTTGAGCAGTGTGACTTTTTATTAATAAATAATCGAATTTTTGCGGAAATAAAATTTAATTCAGTCGCAAAGCAGCTCAGAGTCAGTCAACATCAAGCCTCGTTGGCAATTATTTTTTAAGTGCAGCCAGACCACTGATCGTTTACTCTCTTTCGAGAGTTTTGCGTCTCACTTGCTCTAGTTAATTTCAACACCTCAGATAACTGTATAGATTTACAGTTCTTCTGAGGAATTTTCCGTGGTTAACTACGTTGCTACTTCGTATGTGAAGTCATAGGTCGTGTACAGTCAGTCACAGTAACGGAAGAAAATGCGGGTTAACAACATCGCCGACATATTGTCCCAGTCTCCTGTCAGCATCTGTGCACCAATACTTTGTAAATTTACTTTGTAAAATATTTTTTATACAAATACAAATATTTAATTTGTATGGAAATTTCGCTCGATATCGAATGCGATAATATGTCCCCTGAAGTCACAAACAGTGACAGAACACAGAAAAAGGTACTTTTGCAACTTTTTCATTTACACTGCCAGAAGTCTATAATAGAGTGAAAATATGTTACAATTTCTTTGCAGTAATATTCTCCATGCGAATATCGCAGTATGTATTGCATTTTTAAAAAATTATTTTCGATAAGAAATGCAAGAGCTTCCCCGTCAGAGACTTCGGCAGCGTGTTTTGAATTTTCGTAAAATATCTTTTTGGCTTTGTATATTTTAGGACAGCAGCTAGATCCTTTGCGCCCCTGTTTGCGGGCTTACATTAGACTTTTGTCGAACTCTTTCATCAGCTTGTTTTTGACAAGAACCTATTATCAAACCAATGTAATTTAAATGGGTTGATCAAAGGCTCTTGTCAAAAAAGAAGGGATGAAAGAGTTCGACAAAAGTCTAACTTACATACATTCAGCATGAATTAGTCTATCTACTAGACTTGTGCCGAACTCTTTCATGCCCTCGTTTTTGACAAGAACCTTTGATCAAACCCATTTAAATTACATTGGTTTGATAATAGGTTCTTGTCAAAAACGAGCGGATGAAAGAGTTCGACACAAGTCTAGAATTAGATACATAAAGTCGTTAACACCAGACTCAGTCATGAATTAGACTTGTGACGAACTCTTTCATCCGCTCGTTTTTGACAAGAACGTTTGATCAAATCCATTTAAATCATAATAATAGATTCTTGTCAAAAACGAGCGGATGAAAGAGTTCGACACTAGGCTATCATGATTCATTAATACGATGTCGAATTCTTCTGAACAGTGCGTGGCTGTGTTAATTGTTGCCGACCTGCAGCGACTGACACTATCATGAACTAAGAACAGAGTAACAGTAAACTCCTTCGTCGGCCCTGTAGTAAAAATTAACCGGCGAATGAAAGGTTAAAATACCTTAAAAAAATTCTTCATCTGTCTCCTCAATACTATCCACTCCCTTCTACCTACTGCGCAATGCTCTGCATATGTTGGGATCATACCCTGAATGCTGGTCCTGCTAAAAAAAAGCTTGGGCGACCAGCCCCTGAAGAGCTTGAGACTTCTGTTTGCACTTTATATGGTTCGAGCATTACTTCAGATGCGAATTACTTGTCATTTAGGGAGTTAAAACTTTTTAAAGAACTGTGACTTTCTCGACACGTCTGTTCCAACTTCATACCAAGAGCTCGTATTTTTATTCTAGTAAATATTAAACAAACTCATCAGAAGGGTTATTTTCTCTGATCGTTTTTTTTTTTTGGAAGCATTTTGCAGCCATATTTGAAAAGGTTTATTTTAAAGCATTAGAAATAATTGTAGCATACATTCAAAGCTTCATTTTCCATAGGGCATATGGGTCGGATCTTTGTTTCACGTCGTACAAACATTTTTTTAATGTTAATTAAATCGGAAAATTTTTTTTTTAATATTTTTTAAATTCAATAGCCCAGTTCACAATCTCGAGCAAGTAGTCTAGCATCGTAGCATGAGCAAAATAATTGTACTCTACACCAACAAAATACATTGAAAATTCTCTCAAATACTCTCTCAATTTGCAAATGCTATAATGCAAGACCATTTGCACAGGATTGTGAATTGGGCTAATGTGTTTTTTAATGTACATGCCACATTTTCAAAAGTTCTTAACACATATCAGGGCACACTGATACAGGTAGGAGCGATAGCCCATACGGTTATTTTGTTTTTGGGAGAAATTCTAATACAAACGTCAAAATTTCTTTACATATTTACATACATACAAAACAAACATGTATATTTTGTTTTTGTACTTTTTCGTTTTGCTTTGCTCTACACAATTAATTGTGACGTTTGAATTAGAATTCACAAAAACAAAATACATGTAGGTTTTTATTTTTGTAAAACCGCTCCTACCTGTATCAGTGTGCCCTGAACACATATTATAAATACTTACCTCCAACTTGATTATCTATAAAAGTTTTAACTAAATTCTTTTATTTTAATTCCTGAAATGCTGTTTGACCAAACTCTTAAAAGCTGTATGATTATATACAGTAAAGTTGTAGGTTATAGAGTTGTCAATTATTCGATTTTAAACTTTGTTCGAATAATTCAAATAATTGTATTTGTTTGTTGGATCAAAAGATTAGAACTAAAAAATTATTGGTATAAAAACAGTATTTAAAAAAAATTATTAACAAAATAATAATAAGCATCATTTAAAACCCAATTTTGTTATTAACACAAAAATGATTATAAAACAAAAAAATAAAGTGTAATATCACAATTTATAGTTTTGATTGAGCTTTTATATTTAATTTATATATTTTCTTTACTTCCACATTTCACTAACCGTCGCACAGCTTTTTTTTTTGAATAAAATATATAATTGAAAAGAAAATAAATATTTGACAAAGACATATGCTTTTTTAAGAAGCTATCCGACGGTTAGCAAAATATCGAAAAAATATAAATTCAACCTAAAAACTTAAGCAAAACTATAAAAAACAAAAAGGTTAAATAATAGATATAAGAATCATATTATAAATTAAATATGAAATATTTTTATTAACAAAAAAACATATAAAAAATTTACAAATTGAATAACTTAGATCACTTTTAAATGATGCACATATATCTATTTTAATACTTGTGAACAAGTGATTTATAAATATATATTTCATCCAATCAAAATATGTATGTACTCGTATGTACACCAAATAATTTTTTTTATGCTGATTCAGCACGAATAAAATTTAAAAAAATTTTGTGTTAAACAACAGATTCCCAAATATATAAAATAAACTAAAAATATCTGCGAGTGCTAGTGCAAAACATATCCTAATATTGTCAACACTGCGAATTATTGTTCTCAAGCAAGCCACAGACAGACGTTGCAACGGTTAGTACAACAGTGTGCGGGCTCGTTGTATGAAGTTGTATCTATGTTGTACGAAAGATTAAAAAGATTTGATTTATTGGCAAGTTGTAGAGATAGGTTGTAGAATTTGGGAGCATGTTGTACAACTACTCGTATATGTAGAAAGGGTTTTCATTACATAAACGGGCAAGCTGCATGTGATACAAATGAGCATTTCACCAGTGTAGACAATCACAACAAGAACCCCTGCGCAAACCCATTTATATTACATTGGTTTGATCATAGGTTCTTGTCAAAAACGAGGGAATGAACGAGTTCGACAAGTCTAGAATTGAGTACGTGCTCTAGATGGTTCGCTTGTGCTTATTCTTTGAGTTCTTACTGGACTTGTGCCGAACTCGTTCGTTAATTTATTTCTAAACTTCTTACAGCAATCTTCGAAAGGAGAGTTTTTGGCTGAAGGTAAAATCCTTATGAAATGTAAGGTGTTTACAAGGAAGTTGGAGCAGCTGGTGTGCCGCATGGTACTCGAAACAATATATACAGATCAATAAGCTTTTAGGAGGTGTGTAACATTTTTGTGCCACAAATGATAATTTAAAGTTTACTTATTTAAATTGAGAGGTCTTTCCCTAGCAATCGTCCATTGAATTTGAAAGGGGTGTGAAGAAGGCAGTGTACAAAAGAAATGTTAGGAATTTAAATATCATTAAATAAATTAAATATAATTAATTGATTATAATTAAATTAAGCATCGAATTTATACAAATTATAGATTTAATTTTTTAAATTTATTTCTTCCATATTTACATTATTTGTTTTTTAATTTAAATTTAGAAAAGAGAGTTTATGAAATCTTTTTATTTCATATATTATGAAAAATATTATACTAAATTCTTAAATAATGAGTGGCAAATTAAAATGCCACATGTTATTTGTATATATGGAATTTCCTAACCTCCAAACAAATTAACTTTAAAAACTGTAAATTAACAAAAAGATAACAAATATACTTACGTTGAACAACTGCATGGACTACTGGACGATTGACAAATTTATCACAAAATGTTTTTAAATAAAAAGGATCTGCGTTTACTGTAGTACAAGACGTTATGTGACAGAATTGCCATCTGAAGTTGTAATATTTAACTACTAATCGAATACATTACCAATAGCGTGTATTTTTTCTCGATCTCCCTTTCTCAATCAATCTTTCTCACTCGCTTGCTTCCCACTCTCGCTCCATGGCATGTGCTTCATGCTCCTTTCGCCCTTCCTCACTCTCTGTCAATCGTTCTCAATTGCTTTCTCCCTCCTATTGGACACAAACGTCCCACATTTTCGTGTCGCTTTTCATCTGTAAAAATTTTACCCTCTTGTGCGCAAAGAAGTTTCACTTCAAAAATGAAACTATTTTTTTTTTCAAAAAATAAAATAACTTCTGATTTTATTGGCGAATTTCGAATACAAATGAGTTCGTTCTGAAAAATAGTTGGTTTTTCGCTGACCAACCAAAATGCTGAATCAATTCTGTTCCCAAACGAAATTGAATTCTGTCACGCACGGCTGCGTATGATTAATATTTGTTTGTATGGATTCGTATTACTCATACGTCTTAAACATATACGAGTATTTAGAATTAGTGCTTTTTGTTTGTTGTTGCCTGCATTTCATTGGTTCTTACACCAAATCATCAGTAGACTTTAACCTCATTCCAAAATAACATATTCCTACTGTTTAGTGCGAAAAATACAATTTGTTGCTTGCGCGATATATATTTACCAAGAGAAATGTTTGCTTATAAGCTTTCAGACTTATGCATAATAAAAATTAAAAAAAATTGTGGTATATTTAAGTGCACTTTCAATAATTGTGAAAAATACATTGCAGGAATTTAATATTTAAAAAAAACGCTTTCAGAACTATTTGGGAGGCTCTTCGGATTACCCATTACCTACAGATTCCTCATATATTGTCCAAGAGTCGGTGCAGAAAAGCCCTGACAACATAACCCCTCGTTGGTATACTAATTGCATTTCTTAATTTTCAGCATACTCTTCAGTTGCGTTTCCCAGCAGAAAGGGTGTAATTTCTTCTTTGTGCTGCTATAACAAATCAAACTTTAATAGAAAAGATGATAACAAAGAACTAGAACAAGTATCAACTAAAGGTCGTGTACAATTTGAAGCAAATACTATAAAATTAAATTGGTATTGAAAACTAAAAAAAATTAAAAATTCGATTCCAGGTTGTTTTTTGAACTCGGAACAGCACTCAGGGTATGACCCCTACATATGCAGAGCATTGCGCCGGAACTAGAAAGGAGGGGACAGATGAGGAAAGATGAGAAGATAGAGAATTTTTTGTAGCAATTTGAAGCTTTTTACTTCGCCGGCTAATTATTTGCTACAAGGCCGACGAAGCAGAGTTGTGTTCCTCTGCTCTTTAGTACATGATTGTGTCAGTCGCTGCTGCCAGTTATGTTCCGTGATTGGTGCTGTAACTTCATTACTGAAACAGGATAACAAAAACTAACACAACCATGCACTAATACTGACCAGAAGAAGTCGACACAATATTCTTGACTGAGGACGGGGTTGAGCTCAGGACCCTCCGGTCGATAGTGTCGTGTTAATTACTTCAGTTAACAGCACCCTCAAATGCTTTGGTATATAAAAGTAATCAAAATGGCGACTTCTGCTTTTGTTTGGTCTTAAAACTATTTTATGTTTCAGGGAGACAAAAATTGGTATTAAAAATAAGAAAAAAAAAATGGTACGCAGTGTGGGACCATTGAACATTATTTTGAATTAAAAAGAAATTACCAAATAGATTACTAATTTGGTTTTTCCTCTGATTTAAACCTATTTCATAATTCATGACGAACAGACTTGGTATTGAACATTAAAAAATCAAAAAGACGTTTCCTGGGTTGGATAATTGGAACTTTTTTTTGATACATAAAAGCAACCAACTGAAACGAATTTTTTGTTTGTTTATAAACTAAACATCCTTACTAATATAATATTTAAATATGAAAGTAACTCTGTCTGTCTCTCTGTTACCTTTTGATGCTGAAATCGCTGAACCGATTTAGATAAAATTTGACATAGAGATATTTTGAGATGCGAGCAATAACATAGGGTGGTTTTTGTTTTTAGAAATGATCATATTAAGTGGTCAAGGTTGATCGAAAATTTGTATGGACATATAATTCCCGGAATGACTCTGTCAAAATAGAGATTTAAAATTGGGTACAGAGATGTCTTAAAAAAACTCTGTCCCACCAAGTGAAACATTTTAAATTTACTTACTAAATATTTGGAGGGTATTTAAGATTCGATCCGGTCGAATATACCGTTTTTACTTGTTTTATCTCCCGCAACGAGATATCGCACTGCACCGCAAACATTGTGCTCAGATTCTAAAAAGGCAAACTATTAAAAACTTGAATGTAATGTAATTATATATTGTACTTTTAACTGAATTAAAGTTTTATATGTTCATAGTTATCAGTTTAATAATTTCATATCTCCATACAAATTTTCTACCACCCTTGACCATTTCTGAAACCAAAAGCCACTCTATGTTGTTCTTCGGATCGCGAAATATTTCTATGCCAAATTTAAACTAAATGGGCTCAGCGGCTTAAGCGTGAAAAGGTAACAGAAAGACAGACAGAGTTACTTTCATATTTATTATACAGGGTGTCTGGTGGCAAATACTTTTAAATACGATTATTTCAAAAAGTAATAAATGGTGGGGAGGGAGGGTGGCGCCGCGGCCGTTGAATTATCGATTGTGCTGATTTGTCAATCACGATGTCTAAGTGGTCGAATGATCATCGCGCGTTCGCTGTGGACACATTTTTTAAGAGTAATGATTCTTACGTAATTGATCGTCGATAATTTTGTTCAAAGTTCGGGATTCGGCGAATAAATGATGGACCGAGTGTAAATTTAATTCGTTCGTGAGTGCAGAGATTCTGAGGAACTGCTTCGGCTATGAATGTTCCACGGCCAGGGCCCAGTCGATCTTCAAGGACTCCCGAAAACATTGAGCTGGTTGAAAGTAGTTTATGTGAAAATCCGCGACTTTCAGTACGGAAAAGAGCTGGTAACTGAGACTTCCAAGTGCAATTATTCATGAAATTTAAAAAAATGGATCTGAACTTCCATCCTTCTAGAATTCAAATCGTTCAAGAACTGAAAGAAAGTGACTTTGATTTACCCAAAAATTTTTTTGAAACGATGTTGCAGCGTTTTTGCACTTTAAATCTTTTTTTTTTTTGGTGCGACGAAGCTCATTTTCACTTAAACGGCCATGTCAACAAGCAAAACTGCCGTTACTGCTCTCCAAGAACCCGCAACCCTCGATTGAAACATCAAAAATCCTTGCATTGCCCCCCCAGGGTAACTATTTGGTGTGCCTTATCCACCCATGAGATAATTGGAACACTTTATTCGAAAACTCTTGTGGACAGGCGACGAATGTCAACGGTGAAAATTATCTGCGCATGATTATGGATTTCTTTTTGCCAAACCTGCGAGCTCATCCATCGCACTCTTCACACACGTGGTTTCAACAGAATGGGGTGACACAGCCATACCTTCGATGAATTTTCTGCGGTAAAATTTCCCGCAAAAACTGATCAGTAGCTTTGGGGACATGCCATGGCTACCGAGTTCGCCCGATCGAACTCCTATGGATTATTTTCATGGGGCTAACTCACAAAGAGAGGGTTTATAATGGCCACCCACAGTCTCTTGTGGCTTTAAAGGAAAATACTCGTCGAGACATCAGCTCAGCTGAACCAAGTTTACTACAGCGTTTGGTGTAGAACATAAGGCTCCTTTTTGAACAGTGTGTTCAACTCGACGGAAGACCAGATGTCTGACATACTCTTTAAAAAATAAAATCCACATTTCCATTCTATCGTTCAATGCTTTTAATAAAAGTTTGTGTTAATTATTACGTTTTTTATTTAAGTTTGAAAATATAAATCTGCTACGAGACACCCTGTATTAGTAAGGATAAGTTTTTTCTTAAGCATTAATTGGATAATTAATGTCAAGTTCTGGTTGTGTTTTTTTTGTTATAATTTTTGACGCGGACCATCACTGCACTCAAACAACAATTCGCTTGCTTGTTGTAATATTGTGTTTGTTGCATCTCACATTTATATTCCACCTTTCTTAGCACACATGGCAGACCACACGATTGTGCAGGATAGTGAATCAAGGGCTGTATTCCTAACCCTATGTAAACTAGAAAAATTTTCAAATAATGCACATAAAATAAGTAAAGGGAATACTTACGTAATTTTAATGAAACAGAACTGGGCCTGAACGATGTTTTACATACAACTTTAGCTGAGAATACGGTCGTGAATATATTTTATTTTGGCGACGACTTTTCTTACGCTCTCTCTTTCGGTACTCATTTCCGTACATTAATTTCATTTCACACATTTTGTAAACAGAATCATAAGGACAAAAGAGAAAAAAATATGACAACGCTTTTGACGTTTCTGCCGTCGATGTAGCCTTTGTGCATTTCACAGATGATTTTGCCTGAAGTTGCAGCAGGCATGTTCAGTTTCATGATTGTACAAACTTATGATCTCTGTTCATATATATATATATATATATATATATATATATATATATATATATATGAACATATATATATATATATATATATATATATATATATATATATATATGTATATATATACATATATATTTGGAGGCCATCAGTGGGAACGGCGGTGATTATTAACTTCTTTTGGCTTGAATTGGATGATCTGGACACCACTGATATGTGGCCCTACATACATATAGACATACAGAATGCGCTCCACACAGAGAAGGCATAACGGATATTTGAACGAAGTTATGTTCCATTTCAACCGAATAAAACATATCGATGATATGGTAATGAAAGAGTCTTTATATGTATAAAGCTCGCTAGATAAGAAGATTTTGGTTCGGTTTAGCCTACCTGATGTTGCACGCTGGCTTTTCAAATTAACGTCTGCTTTTGATCGAATACACATTTCATTGTCTGTCAAAATTTCTATGTATAAAAAAGAAAACCAACACTATTTAGTTCTTCTACAAGATAATGGCACGCAAATGTTTGAAAATATTTGCAATACAGTAGTTTCACGGTTTAACGAACCTACATATATATTGTCAGCCCGGTTCCTTAAACTGAAAAGTTCTTCATATGCAGTATCTATTTCAAACTCCACCATACAGCTATTTATGAAATTCTTTCGCTTTAAATTTCAAAATTTCACCAGAAACTGGCGAAAAGGATTTGCGTTGCCTTTGAAACCAAGAAAATAGAAATTCTTTCGCTTTAAATTGCAAAATTTCACCAGAGACTGGCGAAAAGGATTTGCGTTGCCTTTGAAACCAAGAAAATAGGTGTTTTCCATTCTTGGAAATTCTTCTGACCTAATAGCTTTTCTGTTTCGTGATCCAAAATTTGTATCTTTTATACTTTTTATAAGGGTTTTCTTTGACTTTAAGATTGTAGACACTGTGGATTTATTCAATTCATATTTCTTGCACAGATCTTTTACTTTTATTTTATCTTTCAAAAACAATCTTTTTCTTCTACCCATTTCAATGTTTACTCGACAAGATAATATGCAAACTAACTACTTAAAGAGAAATCACAGAAAAAGAGCTGAAAATAACGGTATATTTGTTTCTACTCACTATGATTTATGCTACTGTTGTTCTACTAAGTCCCCTTTCACACACATCACGGTTACTTGATCAGCTAAAATTTTTTTAACCTGCATTTACTTTCACATACGAAACGTCATGTCAAGTTTTTCTTCATTGCTGAGCATTCATTTAATATATTACGGACAAGGCAGATTTACCAGGTACTCTCAGTACTGCAGCTGTATATTGAAATTTGTTGAGCTACTGTCAAAAGTTTATATACAAGCCACATAAAATGTTTTTTTTTCTTAAATCTTCCTTGTTAATGATGCTTCTTCTTCCTTGATTTTGACATTAGCTCTTCATTTTCTACCAACAAAATACGTGTGGTTTTTGGTGTTGTTTCATTGTTGTACTAGTAAGAGTACCTGGTAAATCTGCCTTGATTACGGATGATAAAACAAACGAAAATATAAAAACTGACTAGTACCGTCAAATCTGAACGCTCTTTACCGCTCTCTCCTAAAAGATCAAGACTTGACGAGTCAAACCAAAGATGTAAAATTTTTTATTTTTTCAATAAAAACTTTTGTTTTATCTGTTCGTTAAACTGAATACAAAAAATATTTTTTCGCTATATAAGAATAGAAAAAATTTAAGTTTTCGTTAAAACGATGGTTCGTTAAACCGCGAAACTACTGTATATATAATATTGTTCAATGTGTTGAATATTTTGCATACTATTGAGCTGAATGTCGCTTTGCGCCATATTGATTTCTACTTAAAAAAAAAATAAATTTTAAATCGTCTAATTATTTAGTAGAAAAAAATCAATGAGTGTTCGAACTCACGGGCGATGTGTTAACACCTTTTTGTTTATTTATTTTATATTAAACCCACAAAAAACAAAGAGAATGCAAAGCAACAGACAAATGTACATACATACATTGTTATGTTTGTACATAAGCTACATACGTTGCTGTCTTGCTATCTCATTTATATATGTACGTATAACCACGTCACTATTCTCTTTGCTATGCATAAGACAAAACCGAAGATCAACATAAAACACTTTTTTAATATTACTCCAAATTAATACTCCGAATTAAAACACTTAAATCTCCGCTCGCCGATATCGCATCGCCTTAATTTTTGGCCTAAACTCTTCGACCAAACCCGCACTAGCGTTTTAATTCAAAAATTAATAAAATCGGCTATGAATTTCCGGAGAAAATCGCGTGGGAAAATTATATGAAAATCGCCCAATAATCACTTTCAATACCGACTGCCAAGCAACGAACAAACAAACTCTTACACTTACACTTGCGTATGTATTGAAACTGATAGTTTACTGCCCTAGAGGCGCGCGTATAGATGTTAACACATCAAAAAGTTACTTACATATTTCATGCAGTTCCCTAGAGAAAGCGAAGTGAATAAACTAAAGATGCGTTCACACTTATAAAATATTTGCTCAAAAAAGCGTAACCACTAAATACTAATGAAATGGTTTTAATGCAGACGAGTGTTTATTGAGTTAAACAGTTTCCAATAATATTGAATTCTATGATATTGTTTTTTAGTTTGGTATGAATCTGTTTTACTTAATAAACACGTATCTGAACCAAAATATCTTTCATTAGAAGTTGGTGGTTACGTTTTTTTTGACAAATATTTGATAAGTGGGACCGTACCTTAATACTATTTACAAACGGAAAAAACAGCTTTGATATAGTGGCTCGCGATAATTCGAATATTTTTGGATTGGATATCAGAAGAATACAATTCAAAATAGAAGTTATTCACAATTCCAGTTATAAAAAAAGGAAAAGATTTCGATGGAAAAATTATTAATGATCAGAGATTAAGTTCTTATTTGCAGTCAAATCAATTTGTTTACTTTTATTTATTTATATAGCATTAGAAAATAATTAAAATTACTTACTAATGATAAAAGGGAGTCAAGACCTTCTTAGGTCTACGAACCATTTTTTATTCCATAGTTGTCTATTGAAAATAATAAAACAATTTTGCCATGACTACGATGCAACGATATCTACAACCTTCCCTTTATGGTGCACGTCGTACTACTCTTAACTTCTATTGCCACCTACATATTTTATGTGTGATTATGTCATAGAAGGAGGGAGATGCAGGAAACAGTGTAATATTTTAGGATTTAAGATAAAACTTTTATATAAATTTAAATTATGTATGACTGTGTCTAATACAATATTTGTATATATTATGTTCATTTTTTGGACTTCTTGTTTGGATTTATAATAAAATATATTCATACTATTGATTCATATGCACTTATTTTTTTAACATATCTGGCGTTAAAGTTTTTTCTCTCTAAATAGTATATGAATTGTTTAATTTATATTTTGGCTGTATGTATGTAATTATATGTTGTTAGTAATAGATAGTTTATTATTATTTATGTTTTGTAATATTTTTTTCTATAAGTATTGTTTTGTTATCTCACTCAAACATTAGTATTTATATATTATTCCCATTTCATATGCATATTGTAATAATCATACACATTTTTAGTTTGTATTTTAATTTTTTTTTGATTTTGACAAATATTTAATTTTATAAATAAATATTAGTTGTAATATTAGTGTTGCACTTTTTTATTATTGTTATTTTAATAATTTATTTAAATCATATTTACACTTAATAAATTGTGGGTGTTCAAATAAATGCAAACATGGATGTACACTTAATTATATACGCATATATGGATGTGTGTATACAATTATAATTTAATTTTCATTTCTATGAAATTGTGAACTTCATTCTTTACGTGGGCGATTCAGAAATTTTCTTACTAGATATACAACCATCAAAAATTCCTTTATACAAGGCAAGACATCGGATTTCTCTTCTAAAACAAACTTTTAGCAAAAACACTTGAATTCCAGTCAACAGAAGGTCTTAATTTAAGGGCATGAGTCCTATTAAATATTTTCATTCAAAAAAATCTACGTATTTTATGGGAAATAACATTTAATATCAACCTGCAAGGAGAAGGCAGATTAAAAGTGCTAAACCGCCCAAAACAAGTGCGAAAATGTTCTGCAGTTAAGAGACACAGTGATAGTTTTTGAAAGATTAAAATAATGAATAGATGCATTTAACATTTGAGAGGCCTAATTCATAAAAAATATTTCACGTTTATAAACAGCGCCGAATTTCATCCATCAGTTGTTTGTGATTTGTTCAAGTACACGCGGTCCTTCAAATGGCCCCAGACAAAATATGTGGTCACAAAAATCAATTGTCATTCTGTGGTAGCGCAGAGAATTCACGGTGACGTCGTTTTTTCTTGCTAATTTTCGAAAAATACGGGTGATGATGGCGCCTGACCACAAACGGCACCATACTTGGATGTAATGGTTTTTCTAGGATTGTTTGTGGATTTTGTGAGCCCCATGTGCGACAATTTTGTTTGTTTTCATAACCGCCCAATTGAAAATGGGTGTCATCACTAAAGATGTTTTTCTTGAAAAATGCGTTGTTTTCGTTCAATTTTTCAAACAGCCAATTCGCAAACGTTCGACTAAAAGAATGATCGGCCCGCATTCCATTGTTAAAATATCCCAACTTTTTACTTGGCATTTCATCATTTGACAGCTAATTTACTTTCTAACCTCAAATTTGCCCAACATGTATAAGCGCCAAGTAAAGCGACTTTTGTGTAGAATTTTCATACTGTTGATCGCGAAATAAATGTTTGAGCGATAGCGCGCTTACCCTTCTGATAAAAAAAAGTTTTTTTTGGAACATTCCCTAATATCAGGATCTAGAGCTCCTAAAAACTTGCAAAGTCGACATCACTTTAAAACAGTTTGCAATACTTTACGACTGATACACAAAATAACTGAATGAATCAAGCCAAAAGTTATATAGAATACATAAGTATACTAAATACAGTTATCAAATCTACATTTAAGTATTAAACACATTCAAGACAGCAGGCTACCGACTACAACCACGGTTGCCACTGAGTAAAAAAATTTTCTACCAAAATTTTCCGAAAATGTTACCAAAAAGTTACCAAATTTTTTTTTTTATAAAAACAAAAATCTCTATTTCTATTATAATAAAAACAACAACTTTTATTAATAAAAAACATAACATAAAACGTTTTAATTCATTTTAGAACATAAATAAAGATTTCAATTCATTATACCTACGAATTCCGTATTTAATTTAAATAAATTATTTAATATTGCAGTCATTTAAAATAATCTTTTGGTGATCAAACATAATGACATTTGCACATTCACACAGTTGTTTTAAATGATTTTTTTCTCAGTGTTGAATAATGCGGAAAAATGATAAAAGAAAAGCAATAATTTGATTGTTTGTTAAGCTGGAAGTACATAACACGCGTTTCACGCGTCGCGCGTTCTATGCGTTTCAAACTTCAGACGCGTTTTTCAACTCAAGTTACATGCAAAGCGTTTTATGCGTCAATGGTTATGTTTTGATCAGCTGTAGTGTAATATTCACAAAAATTCATTTTGCTAAAATGTTAAATAATATTTCTGTACAATAGCAATCTTTTGTTGTATAGAAATTCGTAAACATATTAATCGATAACATTGAAAATGTTATATAATTTGTCATCCCTGGCTATCAAAAACAGCTGAAATTTTTTCAAGACGCGTGCCGCGCGTACAAAAGTAGAAAGTAGATCTACTTTACGCGCCAAGCGTTCTACGCGTTTTGCCATGTAACTTGTTACATACAATTACACTAGTCCTACTTTTTGACAGACGCGTAGACGCGTGAAACGCGTGTTATGTACTTCCAGCTTTAAAAACAAAGTTACCAAGTTACCAACCTTAAAAAAAATTACCAATTTTGGTAGAATGTTACCAAGTTACCAACCCTAAAAAAAATTACCAATTTTGGTAGAATGTTACCAACTATGGCAACTGTGACTACAACCTGTCAAAAATAGAATACATGTGTTTATATGGGAGTGAATATATTCACGACTACACGACAGGTTGTTGTCCGTGCTACTCTTGTGGTTGTAGTCAAATTAAAATAGTTTCTATTTTCATAGGCGACAATAACCAGATTAGTGCTGACAATACAGTGAAAAGTCTTAAATAAATAAACGTTTAAAAAATTTTTTTAATCTAGTTAAGAATATGAAAATTGTTGAAAATAAAAAGTGCATAAGGAAATAGCTCTTTCAAAATTAAGGCGGAATGTATTATAAAATTTTTAAATTTTGTATCTGACTCATCAAGTAAAAATTCCCTTACTTCAAAAATTAGCCGAGGCAGTGATGCTTAATCTTTAATTTGTTATATACTTGATAGCCGTTATCGATAAAAGACGTGAGTTAGGGCACTTTGAAAATAAGAAATAAATAAATAAACTTATAAACTCATTTTTATAATTCCATAGCAAAAAAGTGCACCGTAATGTACAAGTATTTATTTTTATATATAAAATTGGCACCACTTAAATTAAATGTTTAAGTTGTAGATGTTGCGTTCAAAATAATTAAGCAGCTGACTACACGGCGACAATTGCTACTAGCGGTACTTGTAGCCATGCAGCCGGTAGCCTGCTGTCGTGAATGTGTTTAAAGCATTAGAGATAACCGTTGTTTTCTTAAAAATACATAAAACATATTTCCTAAGGAACATTCTGCGCCAGTAAAAAGGGATTTCCAAAGCCAAAGGCCTTTCTTGAGTTGAAATATTTTTATTTATCATTTCATATTTTAAACAGAAATAGTTAATATTGTATAATATAGGTAAAAACACGTAACTATTGTAGTCTATGATCGAACCAAAGACATAAAACTAAAGTTTTATATGTGACATGAAAATAAGCCAAATTTTATCGAAAATAAGGAAATATATTTGACATCTATAAATTTGAAAATATGTGATATTTAATACAAAAGTCTAAATAATTCATATAACTAAAGTGCCAGCGGTAAATAATTAAATAAAAAATCTAAAAACACATGCTATAAATTTAAAAACACATGCTATATTCAGAAATGAATCTCTGACATATTTTTTGAGAGATGGCCACTTCGCTTTTGCTATTGGCATAAATAAATAAATAAATAAAACAACAATAATTACTAAAGACAACAATAATTACTAAAGACTGATTTTAAATAAATTGCAGGAAGAAGCTGTACATATCATCAAAACAATAACACAAACTCCTCTGGTTTGGATTTAAATAATTATATCATCAATTTAATAATTAAGTCGCCAGCATTTAAGTACAAAAAAAGTTTTTGTTATTTTTCTAGAAAATGGGTACGTACCTCTCTGCAAAAATAATTTTTTTTGTTGATATACTATACAATTTTACCCAAAACGTGCTAATTTCTAATAAATACGTATTGAAATGGATTTCAAAGGTAAAGAAGCTTTTAAAAAAGCTTAAGTCGCAAGCATTTAGGCCAAAAAATGTTTTTGCTTATTTTTTAGGAAAAGGGTACCTGTTTGAAAAAAATCAATCCCCTTTATTCTGTAACTATTTGTCAACGTCACGTCAAGACCTTATCGCGCGTCTGTAGTTCTTATCTTCAGGAATTAACAATTTTTAATAGCCTCTTGCTATTTCCAAGGCCTTAGAGTTGTAGTTAGAGGCTGTCAGAAGCTGTTAATTGTTGTCCACAAGGAGTAGGGGAGTGTCCTATTTTTCGTATTGTCTTGATATGACGTTGACAAATAGTTACAGAATAATGGGGAATTTTTTGGTTGAAACACAATTTTACCCAAAATTTGTTTCTTTCTAATAAATACGTACTGAAAGGAGTTTTAAAAGTAAAGAAGCTTTGAAAAAAGCTTAAGTCGAAAGCATTTAAGCAAAACAAATTATTTTGCAATTTTCTAGGAAAGGGGTACTTTTTTGAAAAAATTTATATTGAAACACAATTCTACCCAAAACTTGTTTATTTGTAAAAATTCGTATTGAAAGGACTTTCAAAGGTAAAGAAGCTTTTAATCTCATGGTGCCTTTGCATTTGCAAATATTACTATAAGTAATTGTCTGAAAGAAATTTTGGTAAATTAAAGAGAAATTTGGATAAGATAAAGATAAACCATCAAAATTTAGCTGCTATGCAGAAAAAATAATTCTTGAAACTTTTATTAACCACATTGATACCAGCTTGGCTCAATAATTATAAATAAAAATGTTAATAAGTTGAGATATGCAATGAAACGCTTGAAACGAAGGTTTGATCAGAAATGAGTTTGTAAAAAATAAACTCTATTTGTATCAGCTCAATAGAAATAATCAATGTGCAGTAATAGAAATGAAAGTATAAACTGTAATAGTCAACATTTATCTTCTAACTTTAATTCAAATAAAAATAATTAAAAAAACTATTCTATAATAACTAAATTCAAGAATTAGTCCCAATTTGTGCAAAATAATCTTTAAATGGAAGTGTATTTTCCAGAAGCACAGGATGGATATTTTAAAGAGTTTAAATATCCCTTTTAACGGCATCTCGAGATCGCTTCCTTTACAGTGATTTTATAGGAAAAAGTGAACGTGATATCAAAATCGCTGTCATTTGGATAGCGATTTGTCAGTTTTCAGTACTTTTCACAAGGTACATATCGACATATATGTACGTATATATACATACATACACACTGATACACACACACACACACACATATATATATATATATATATATATATATATATATATATATATATATATATATATATGTATGTATCTGCATATATAATATCACTGAGAAGTTTGACAGTTTTTGCTTCAAAAGCTTTTCAAACAAAAAAACCGAGGGAAAATCTTTTTGGAGTTACCTATGACCTGCTTATGATTAATGAACTGATTTTTTCGGATAGTTTCGCGACCGCCCTCGTAAATGTGTTAAAACAAATGAAGAATATCAATGACTTTTGAATTTAATTCTATTTTAATCATAATATCACTTACAATAAATTATGACAAAAATTAACGTAAATACACACATATACTTATTTTTATTTAAACTATTTATTATTATTTTTATATATTTGAATCATGTTCTATGAACATTTGGTACATGTTTGTTGTTTTAATATATTTCAATACACATTTTAGCGTTTTTATGTGTGTGTACTTTTTCAGTAATACGTTTTTAATTTATAAAAATTATGTATAATTATTTTAAACTTTTTTTTAATATAATTTAATACATAACTATATATTATTTTTTATTTTGTTCTTGTACACATGAGTATAATAAAAAAATTTGTTCCATTTAGTTTTCGATTAGTGGTGACATTTATGTGCATATAAATGTTCTTATACAAATAAGTCCAAACAACGTATTTTTTCTTATCCATTATTTAAAAACTTGGCTGGCATTTTAGTTACTAACGATTAAATCATAAATTTAAAACTTAACATATTTATCTATGGAAAATGTGAAATTTAAACAGAGAACACATTTGCAAGGCAATGTCACACAACAAAATGCATGAATACTTTGCCAATAGTATACACTATTGTGTTTGCGTGCAATAGCACAGAATGTCAGAGAATATAGTCAGCTTTTGTTTGATTATCAATTAATTTGTTGTAATTCTTTTTATAGAAGTAATTATATTTGCACATACGAGTATGTGTAATAGTTAATGCATATATGCTGAAAAACGCAAAATTTTTAAAAAACTTCCGATTTTAAAATTGCGAGTAATCTTTTCCACATACCCAAAGGTACCCACACATTTACAATATTATTGTGCCATAATTGATATTTATTTTAGTGGGACCAACATCAGGGACTTACGATTACATATGCAGTGCATTGTGCCGGAACTATAAAGGAGGGGATAGTATTGAGAAGACAGGTGAAGAAAGATGAGAAAATAGAGAAATTTCTTTTGCAGCTATTTTAACCTTTTACTTAGCTGGCTAATTTTTTGCTACAGTGCAAGACAGGTCGACATCAACTAACACAACGAACCCGGAACTCTGCGCTTCAAATATTCAAAACTAATATACATATAATAAATTTATATATGTACATTTAAAAATTTATAGAAAAGGTTTGGACTTTTACTAAAAACTAAAACCCCCAGAAGACCTAGAGACTTCGTTCTTGGACCGTTGGATTGGAAATGAACTTAAATAGAGTGCTATTGAAATTCAGAAAGATCCGAAGTATGGTTCCAGAGCTGGGAAGCTCACACCAAAATCAATTATATTTTTAATGTTTGTAAATTAAACCTATTTCTTGCTTTTGGAAGCCTCAATGGTCTATTAAAAATAAAAACAAATAAAAATTTTTTTCCAGGGATGGAAAATTAAAAAATTTTTTTTCGGCCCATTCCGTATTTTGTAGTACATGTAGTAACTAAAATTGGTAAAAATTTCAAGTTTTTCTTTTACAAAACCTCTTTATACGTCATGAAGATTTGCATTGGCCAAAAAAAAATTGTTTATTAAATTTTTTATACATGAAAGTAATTAAACAGGCAACTGATGTTTTTTTTTGCTTTTTTCCTAGCTAAGCCTGTCTTATAATTTAGGAAGAACAAAATTGGTATCAAATGTTTAAAAATAAAAAATAAAATTTCGAATCCAGGGATGGATAAGTGCAGTATTTAATAGTACATGCAAGTGACCAAAATGGTTAAAAATTTGAAATTTTTCTAAAAAAAATTACTTTATACCTCATGAAGCGTTGCACTGAGAAAAAAATAACTAAAACTTTAATATAAATATATTTGAAACAATTAATAAACCTCTATAGTAAATAACAAGTGGAATTTTTGCTCATGTGAAATTTTTGTGCCACTAGAAGGGAAAAATGGTAACGCAAATCTCTCGTGAGAAATTATTCCCGCTATCAGTTCTCAGTGAATGTAAAAAAGAGAAAAAGCTGAAAACAACATGAAAAAGCGAAGAAATTTGTGTTTAAAATTTTACATTTGTGTATGTAATAATTTAAAAAAATTTAAAAAGGTATGCTAAAAATATTTAGTAGTAAAATAATTAGGATACGTTTTGGAAACCGAACAAAACAAATTAAAAATATTCTTAATATTTACAATTGGAGCAACAAGTTTTACAAAGACGCAGGCAATTGATTTGTTGCAAAAATATCAGTTTGTGTATTATTAGCGGATCTTGCCCCTAAAATAAAATTTGTAAACTCGAATATTAGAATTATAATTGAAACTACTTAAAATTTCTACTCTATTCCCCACCAAAAATTAAATGGGAAAATGAAAAAATCATTCACGATAAGGGGAGTTTAATTTTAGCATGAAATCATTCACAGGGAATTTCGCCATGATTGCAAATTTAGGGAAAAGGGAAAAGTTATTCACGGTAGGGTTGAATATATCGTCCAACCATTCATACCAGGCTTCATTCAAAAGGCTAACGTTTATGATACCTTTAAAATACTGCGGCCATTCATATGGGGCAACATGAAATATTTTGTAATGTGTAGCCAACCTTGTCCAATAACCAGTCATGCAACTAAATATTATCCGCCTAATTTTTAAATTATGTAATCAAAAATGATTTAATTTCGCTTGACATATCACTTTTAAAGTTTTTCAGACGCACATGTCCTGGTAGCTGTTGTTTACTTCTACACGCTATATTTTAAGAAGTAGTGTAAAAGGGTAACTTCTTAAAGCTTTAATTTATTAGCGCTTTAAAATATACTCGTATCTAGTTTTTCATACAGATTCGAATTAGAACCTTTGCCAGAACCTTAAGAATTGACTTTTTAAGTATACGAAGGCGTCATATTAAAAAGTTACCAGTTTAAATAATTTATAAAATGATTAATTTTTTAAAACCATAAAAGAGTCGATCTATATAATTCAATGTTTCATGACAATTTCATGTAAAAGTTGAATGCGGCTATACCCCAAATGGTTTTATACGCTGCCCAACATATCGGGCGGTGTCGCACGAATAAATTCTTCATTATTAGATTCCAGTGCGTCAATCGTTGCCGGTTTGTTCTTATAAACATGAGCCTTTAAATAGCTCCACAAAGGCGTTAAATCGCACGATGTTTCCGGCACCGAACGTGAAATAAACTGGGCCACAAGTCAACCCTAGTGTAGCTCTTCCATTTTGGAAAAAATGTGTAATCATCGCACCTTAGCGCTCGTAATTCATTGAAACGTTCCTGGCTTCGTCATCCTATAATACACACCAAAAATTGCAATTTTCGGAATGCATTGGCAGTTATTGCAATGCTTCTGACTGCTCTTTATACCAGATACGGAAATTTTGTTTGTTCAAATATCAATTCAACCAGAAATGAATACGAGCATGAATTGAGTGAGAATAAAATTCAATAATCTGAAACGTTGTTCATTTGTAAGTCGATTCATAGTTAAATTATAGACCAAAATAAACATTTTGTATACGCAAACAGCTAAACTGCTAAAAACAATGTTGAAATTTGCTAAATTATCACCCGTTACAATATTATTCAAATTAACATTGTTAGTTTTTGATACATGTTTCCGTTAAGCTGTGCTATTTTCGGCAGATTTAACTGTGATTATAAATAATTTTCAAAATATCAAAATAATTTAAAGGCTTGATTACATTTAAAATCATAAGCACTACAAGTTTATCAAATTAAATAAGTGTGTGTAACAATTTCGATATTAAATAAATATTTTGCAGATATGCATGTTGTCAGATGCTAGCGTGTGTGTGTGTGTAATGATGATGTTGGTATTGGTGTATACGTTGTATGTTTTATGTGGAACAACAACATCAATTAATTATTATGCAACATTTGGTGTCATCAATTACAGTTGTTTCATGAGTTTATTCGTGCATGTTTAATATTTTTTATTTTGCAATTGACAGCATCTATTAAAAATACAACAATATTATTAATAAGCATGTATGAGCATGCACATCTACAACAACATTGTGCATAATTAAAATAATTACTATAATCATGTTTGAACGCACCATCGCTCATTTACTCAAACAAAGTCATCTAAAAAGCACAAGTTCATAAATGCATACATTCATGCGTGCACACGCCAGATTCTTGGGTGAAGAATGATATAACCGCTAATTGTGCATGGCTCGAAAATTGCATCATACACCATGTGCAGGAATTAAGCAGAATATATCGATGCAGCACCTGCACACAAACTTTGTAATTTGATTCACTCTAAAAGTAACTGAAGCCGAAAACACAACGTGGCATTTTGTAGCATCGCAATTTTGCTGCCATTTGCAGCTTGGAAATCTTTATTTTGACGTTTGCAATTTTTGTTAAATAGAAACGATGATAATATTTGATGGTATTTCCATGAGTTTGCAAAACTTTTCCGCTGATAACTGTCCGTATACCAGCCGAATGTTCTCCGGCAGCGGTTGCCTGGGGGTTGTTTGCATAAGCCTGCGACTTCAGATAGCCCCAAAGAAAAAAGTCTTGGATAGTTAAACCCAACGTTTTTTTTTTTTGCCATGCCAAATCGCCAAAACATAAGAATACGCGACCAGGAAACGTTTCTTTGACAGTATCCATCGTGGTTTTTGCGGTGTGTGCAGTTGCACCGTGTTATTGAAACCACATGCTCACTAAGACAGTATGCGGATGGTGTCTTGAAAGAAGTACGCTCAATCAGTTCATCCGTTTAAAAGCCCCCCAGCGCGGTAGGCCCTGTGGGACAACTGATTTACAATATGTAAATGTTCTTGGAAAGAATATTGTTTATCGGCCTTTCATTTGCTTAACAAAATTACAAAAAAACTATTATTCAGTTCTTTTTAGGAGAAATTTTTTACCCCTGCTCCGATTTAGCCTGATTTGCTATTCTTCAAAATTTATCTGTACCAAATTTCAAAGGTCTGGCTCTTTTCGTTTGGACTGAATCGTGATTTCTACAGACGAACCGACGGTCATGTCCGTCTTAGATTTCATAACTGATCAAGAATATATGTATGTATATATATATATATATATATATATATATATATACTTATATATATATATATATATATATATACATATATATATATATATATATATATATATATATATATATATATATATATATATATA
This sequence comes from Linnaemya tessellans, assembly GCA_951800035.1. Classification (NCBI taxonomy): domain Eukaryota; kingdom Metazoa; phylum Arthropoda; class Insecta; order Diptera; family Tachinidae; genus Linnaemya; species Linnaemya tessellans. Next base: position 81,062,291 of record OX637536.1, on the reverse strand, counting down.
TATATACATACATATATATATATATATATATATATATACATATACTTTATGGGGTCTCAGAATAATATTTCGCTGCGGTACACACGGAATGGCAAAGTGAATATCCACCAATTGTTTTTTGGAGAGTATAAAATAGGAATAAGCTATTATTGAGTTATTTGTTTAAGCTTCTCAGTAAATTGAGTCGAAGTTTAAAATAATATCTTTCGCTATTCTAAGAAATTTTGGGTAAAGGCTGCCTGATTAGTCCCAGTGAAATGCGCATAGGAACTAGCTAAAGCCCCTCAATAATAAATTTGAATTTTTTTTTGTAAATTTGGGACAAGAACCAGCACGAATAAAAAGAAAAAAATTTGTGTAAAACAACAAATAGACACATAAATAAAATAAACTACAAACGTTGCGAGTGCCAGCGCAAAAATAACAAAATGTTGTCAACACTGCGAGTTATTGCTTGTTGTAGTTTTCTTTGCCTCTTACACCCTACAATTAGAGTTGGAAAAAAGCCAACCAGTGTGTAGTAAGACATAGCAAGAAAACAAAAGAGGAAAAAGAGACTATTAAGTTCTTGTTATAGCTTTAATTTTTGTTTAAACTTCTCATTCAATTGAGTCGAAGAAATGTTGGGTAAAGGCTGCCTGATGATCTGCATTAGCCCCAGTGAAATGTGCATAGGAACTTGTTAAAACCCCTCAATAATATATTTGAACTTTTTTTGGGGAAAATTTGTGGGGAAACAAAAGAATCAGCACGAATAAAATTAAAAATTTAGTGAAAAACAAAATTCTTTTTTTTATTGCCATTTCAATATAAATGAAAACAAAGTATTTAAATATATTTAATACGCAATAAATAAACTTATAATATTGTAGTAAAATTCAACATCATAAATTGTGTCCACCTGAATTCGTGGGTTCTTTGGCATTAAGGAAAAAACTTAATTTAAAGCTATAGATCACGGCCACTTCACTAGTACAACAATATTAAAAACAACAGGCTTTTTTTGTGTAAAAGTTTTCCTTCTTGTCAAAGACAAAACATGTCTGTTGTTTTGCACCAGTACCTTTTACAATAACAAAAATCAAAATTGAAACACTTCAGCAAAATATATTATGGCGGCCAAAAATGTAAACAACTTTTGACACCATGAAAAGTTTTTAACGGTCATGAGATGGCCTGTTTGCTCGGCCATGACCATAAATAAGTTCATGAAATGATTTGAATGTAAAAAAGAAAATTCATCGATTCCATTATAAAGGAGATTTTTTACTGACGTAACTATTATTCATTATATAAGGTTCGAAACTATCTGGAAGATTTTATATCGAAATTGGTAAATAAAATGCCTTTAGAGTCCGGAGCAACTTCTGATATATTGTAAATACTTGTGATATATTGTAGAAAACAATTTTGAATGTGGATGTTTATAATTAAATGAATATTTTGGTATGCAAGATGTTTGTAAATGTATGCATGTAAATAATTTCCAAATTTTACTTAAGCCAATAATATTTAATACGTTAGTATGTCGTATCTATCGTCTTGTACGTTGTTTGGTTCTTATATTATTGTTGTTCTGGCTGCATATTTAAACATACCATTTACTTGTATGTCCGAATATGCTTATGTATGTATTTAGTCGTATTTATTAAAATATTAGTAATAATTATCTAATAGACACATTCGTTAGTATTAATTAATAATATTTGGTATCGTCATCGTTGACATACAACTAAAATAAATACTACAAAAAACACAACCGAGAGTATTGGGTTCAGCAATGAACCTGATGCATGCTGCATGGCAGCTGGTTCTTCACCTGCAAAGAGAAGGATTATTAGTTTCAAATAAATACTTATAGCTTCAAATAAATTGTATATATATGCATGTATGTATATAATTGGTTTTCATCAAGTTTACAATTATAACCTATATCGTGTGGTATTCTAAAATTTGTGCAAGTAGTATTAGAAATAACGCTGTACAAAAATTTCAAACTTTCCAAGTACATATATCGTGTATCGGCATTTCAAAACATCACATTGGAGTTCATTTTAGAGACGGTCTAAATCCTCCTACTATAGGGTCCGCAATCTAACGTTTTTTTTTCAACTAGTGCTTATTTTGTGAATGGTAACACTTAGCTCATGTCTGATTTGACAGATAATTAGTTTTATCCTTCCGCTGAATGAATATGGTTGACCATCCAATGCGTTTTTGCTTCGCTAAGTGGGCCTGCGATCGACTTACAGAAGATGCCGATTTTGCCAAAAAAATCATCTATTCAGATGAAGCTCATTTTGATCTTGGCGGGTATGTAAACAAGCAAAATTGCCGCATTTGGGGCACAAAAAACCCGCACGCATACATTGAAAAGCCGACGCACTCAAAACGAGTTACTGTTTGGTGCGGATTTTGGTCCAGGGGCATAATTGGGCCATTTTTTTTTTCGAAAATAAGCAAGAAGTGGCCGTTACAGTTAATGGCGATCGTTATCGGGCCATGCAACCATTTGAATGAAATTATTTTTCATAAAAAAAGAAATTTGAGAAAATATTAAGTAATTTTTTTTATAGCATTTAAAAAAAAAGTTATTTGGCGGACCCTATACAACATTTTTAGACTTTATTGTAACAAATCGTAAGAGACACCTGAACAATGCAAAGGAATGAAGTGTTTTTAATAAATGTTAGCCATAAAATTTTATTATAAATGCCAGAACATACTTAAACCCAAAACTTAACACAAATTGCCCATTAAGGGTTAATTTAGTTATTGTTCACTTATGTAGGCAATCCGAGAAGGTTTGATACTCAAAAACCGAATACTTAATTTTTTTTTTTTATCATATGTTTTCTACTCAAACTCAGTGAATGAAAATAAACAGTACGTTTCACAAACGTTTCAAGCAATGATCAAAACTCTTCAAATATTTTTATATGTTTAGTGCATGTGTAAAACCAAAGCAGACACACTCGTATACTACGAAAATACAAAGAGCACAAACAAAGAAGAATCATATTATGTTGAGTGATTGATTTAGTCCTTTAGGTCATGTAATTTGAAAAGGCATAATAATACAATAACAAATAAAAACTTTATATTCGACCGGGTCGAATCTTAAATACCCTCCAAATATTTAGTAAGTAAATTTAAAATGTTTAACTTGGTGGGACAGAGTTCCTCTAAGACATCTCTGTACCCAATTTTAAATCTCTCTTTTGAAAGAGTCATTCCAGGAAGAGCCGTAGGAGAGACTTTTTACATCTGTAAGATCAGAGAACATATCAGCTTCTTATAGGCTTGAGGAATAACAATTTTTCAATATTTAGACTATTTTTGCATATAATAACGTATGTCAATGCCCACCAAACGGGGCGGGGTCCAAAAATAGACTATATCATATTTTCCACAGACGAACGTATGGGCATTGCTAGATCGTCTCAGACTTCTTCACTGATTAAGAATATATATACTTTATGGGGTCCAATTCCTTTTGGAGGGTATTAAAACTGTATTTTGCTGGGGTAGCTCTGGCAAGGGCTGTGGGGGAGACATTTCACCTTTGCCATAAAACTTCAAAATTAAATGCTCGGAATAATTAAATGTAACATTTATTTAATTTTTTTATAGGGTCATTTAGGGGGCAAAGGGGGAGAGGGGGTAGCGCAGAGGGGTACCAGGTTACGTCTCAGCGTCGTCATTAAAGCTTAAAAATTGTGATGTAGACTTTAATAATACAATTTGTTAAATTTTTACACTATTTTTGCATATAATAACGCCCACTAAAGGGGGCCTTATTGACATAAAAATATATCATTTGCTTAACAAAATTACAAAAAAAAAACTTTAAAAATGATGTAGTTTTTAGTTCATCTGAGGGGAACTTTTTCCCCTCTTGCCCGATCCAGTCCATTTACGAACTTGACCTGCGCTATCCTTTAAGATATATTTATACCAAGTTCCAAGGGTATGGCTCCTTTCGTTTGGACTGAATCGTGATTTCCACAGACGCACGGATGGATGGAAGGACAGGCTCAGTTCGTCTTAGATTTCATCACTGATCAAGAATATATATACTTTATGGGGTCTCAGATGGATATTTCGCTGCGTTACAAACGGAATGACAAAGTGAATATACTCTCCATATTTTTTTTTTTTTAGGAGTAGGACCAGCACTCAGGGGATGACCCCTACATATGCAATGCATTGCGCCAGAACTGAAAACGAGGGGATAGTAGTAAGGGGGCAGATGAGGAAAGATGAGAAGATAGACAGTTTTTTTGTAGCTATTTCAACCTTTTACTTCGGCGGCTAATTTTTGCTACAGGGCCGGCGAAGGTGGGTGCTGCTACTCTGCTTTTTAGTACATGAAGTGTCAGTCGCCGCCAATTATGTTCAGTGACCAGTGACTATGCCTTCATCATTGAAACAGGCTGGCAACAACTAACACAACCACGCACTAATGCTGATCAGAAGAATTCAACACAATATTTTATGAGTCAGCGCGAACTCGAACTCACAACCCTCCGCTTCATAGTCTCGTGTTCTATAAGACTTAAATCTGTTACGTATGATTTTAAAACTGTAATTATTTTAAAACGCTACACGCTAATAAGAAAAGTGTTGTAATAATTTTATGTTAAATATAAAGTTAGATAACTAACAAAATATATGTAATCAAAGTTTATTTATACAGTATTATGCCTTGATTTATTCCAAAACTAAATAAATTAAAACAATAAACAAAAAAATTTATGAATTAATTAGTCTCTACTAGACTCGGCTATTGAATGTGAATGAAACTCTAGAAGAACTTGTATCCTCCATTATTCCGTCTGGTGATAAATAAGAAATCCTTCATAATAGTTTGTGATATTGAAAACCAAACAGGAATACCATACAGCAGCATACTTTATAAAGCAGTAATTTAGTTTTTTCCATTAAAATGCTTGTTAATTAATAATTTAGAAAACATCCCCTTAATACGTAATCCCTTGACTTTAGCATTTCTGGAATTTGATTACATTTAAAAAGCTTGTTTCAAGTTACCCCTGGATGGTTTAATTGGTGCTCAAAAGGTATAACAACATTGGGCAAAGAGAGATTTAATGTTTTACTTAATTTAATATTATTACAAAGCATTTCGAAAACAAATTGCTTCTATGTAATTTAATCATATTAATTTTAATTCCCCAAACTTCATAGAATGTGGAAATTTATAATAAATGGTCTTTAACTTTTCTTAATGCTAATGCAGGGTTCCTCTCATGAGCAAAAGCTAAGGAGTCATCTGCATACAAAATACTTTTGGAGTCATTAAACGTATGAGAAAAGTCGTACAAAAAAAGGGACCCAAAATTGCTTCTTTCGGTGCACCACAAAACATGTTGCTGTAGTCTGATATCGCATTGTTTAAATTAATATAAATGTTTCTGTCAACAAAATAGTTCACAGGCTACATTTAAGAGTTTTAAAATAATACCTGAATGGTACGCTCGGTCACATGTTTTTCAATCGTTTTGAAAATAAATTAAGGCATCTACAAAAGAATGGCCTTTTTTATAAACAAATTCGTAAAATGGAACTCGTTCCATTATTTGCGAAATTTCAAGCTTGAACTTAATAGGTTAGGTTAGGTTAGAAGGGCTGCCCGCAGTAAGCGAGAAAAACACTCGGAGGCCCTAAAAGGCCCATTGTGATGCCCAGAGGACTATACCCTACACAATCTCCTCAAGACGAAGTACTGATTCCTGAGAACCACCCAGAACTTCTCACAAAGCCCGGCAGGGTAGCCCGCGGTGCATCCCCGAGGCAGTCCAGATCTCGCAGGAAACGAGAGCCTAGATGTCTATCCCTACGCTCTTGCAGGGCCAGACAGTCACAAAGGAAATTCTGTACTGACTCCTTTTCTTCTTCATCGAAACAGCTCCTGCAGTGACCATCATGGGGATATCCCAAACGCTCCGACATGTGCCCAATTGTACAGCGCCCCGTCAAGACCCCCGCCAGGAGTGCCAACGACTTTTTCCCAAAAGTCAGAAGCTGTCTAGTCCTAACTCCGCTAAGCGAGGGCAATAGAGTTTTGTAGGCCACCTGCCTGTCAAATTCCCTCTCTGCCCACTCCTGAATCTCAACTGAGAGAATGTCTATATCCCTACGTGACACTGTTTCATATAACGCCGAACCCGCTCTTGCGCATTCGTCCGCCATTTCATTCCCCTGAATGCCTTCATGCCCTGGAACCCAAACTATCTAGATGTCATATCCCTTAAGTCGAGCCAGAGATTGAATGCATGCCAGCACACATTTCGACTTCACTATCCCCGAGTCCAGGGCTCTAATTGCTGCCAGACTATCTCCAGAAATGTGAACAGTTCTTGCCTCCAAACTTGCCTCGGTAATGGCATACATCTCTGCTTGGAAAACTGTCGAGGTATCGGGTAGCCTGAGCGATACCCAAAGGCCGAGATTCTCGGAAAATACCACCGAACCAGTGCCAGTGTCCATCTTCGAGCCGTCCGTAAAAACCAAGGTTACATTACTCCATCCACTACTCTCTCTCTCTCCGGGAAAGCGACTGAGAAGGATTTGTCGAAGCTCATGACCGGAGTCATGCCCTCCTACCTTTTGTAGGATAATGACATGTCCCGTACGGTCATGCCTGAAGCTGCCTGAATCCATGAGTCTGAGGGCAGATCTTGCAGATATCTACTTGATGTAAACCCCAAGGGGAGCTAAATCAAGCATTGTCTCTGGACTGGCCTGAGGGGCTGATCTCATTGCGCCAGTCATAGCAAGACATGCTAGCCTCTGTACCTTGCCCAGTATAGCGAGATATGTACTCTTGTGCCCAGCCCTCCACCAAACAAGTGATGCATAAGTAGGAATGGGTCTGAACACCGCCGTATACATCCAGTGCAGGATATACGGTTTCAACCCCCTTCTTCTCCCAGAAAGTCCTCGTTCTGTCCTTCACATTATGTTTCCACAATAGCTTAGAGTCTAGAATAATGCCGACTCTCTCCAGAGCTCCAAGCTCGTCCCACCAAGGCATTTTGGCCTAAAAGGCGTCTTCGTAGGGGAACGCCCCTTGGTCCCCTAAATTTAGGAAAGCAACCATTATTTTTTAAGACAATTAACATTTAACATTTCAAAGCTGAGGAAAGCATCTTTTCAATAATGAAATTCGATATCTACACCAGAAGATTTCTTTACATTCAAACCCCGAATCATTCGAAAACATTCGAGACACAAAGAGGCGCCGATCATTTGTGCATAAGACATTGGAAAATTGACAAATTTCATTTGTACAATTTTCTAAAAAGCTGTTCACTCTTTTTGAAACCTCTTCCACACCAGGTCTCGCAGGAGCAACAAAGTGGTAAACAATTAAACAAAAGCGACTAAACTCCCGAACTTTAGCAACATCCTCATGAGTGTAGTGACCGTCAATAAGTAATTTCATAAAATTCTTACATTTCCTTGAGTCAACAATTCCGAAAACCTCTTGGAAAGCTCTAAGTCCTGGTTTTTTATTTTGTAATCTGAATTTCCTTAACATTTTTGATGTTCAACTGATGTCCTATTGCTGTTTCTGTGATATATGTATATTTCCGTTTTTTCATCCAAAAGTATTTTATTTAAAAAACTTTTTTTGATACTTTCAGTAATGAAAAATCGTACATCATTTTTAAGATCAATTTGTCTATAAAATATATTAATTTTGTTGCTTAAACAATTACAATACACTGTTTTCATACCCTCCAAAAAATAATATGGAGGGTATATTCACTTTGTCATTCCGTTTGTAACGCAGCGAAATAACCATCTGAGACCTCATAATATATATATATATATATATATATATATATTCTTGATCAGTGATCAAATTTAAAACGAACTGAGCATGTCCGTCCGTCCGTCCGTCTGTGAAAATCACGATTCAGTCCAAACGAAAAGAGCTAGACTCTTGATATATGGTATACATATATCTTGAAAGATAGCACAGGTTGAGTTCGAAGATGGGCTAAATCAGGCAAGAGGAAAAAAAGTTCCCCTAGGAAGAACTAAAACAACCTCTAAAAAACAACATAATTTTTGTAATTTTGTGAAGCAAATGATATATTTTTATATGAAAGAAGGTCCAACGCATTAAACTTGGGGCCATAAAATAAAAAATAATAATTTTTGGACCCGCCCCTTTTAGTGGGCGTTATTATATGCAAAAAAGGGTGTATAAATTTAACAAATTGTTTTACTTAAGCCTACATTCCTTAAAAATAAAATTTTTAAGCTTTAATGACGAAGCTGAGACGTAACCTGGTACTACTCTAACCTGTCCCCACCTCCCCCTTTGCCCCTAACTGACCCTATCAAAAAAACCATTTGAAAATTTTTTATATAATTATCCCAAACATTTATTTTTAGAGTTTTATGATAAAGCTGAAATGTCTCCCCCACAGCCCTTGCCAGATCGACCCCGCCAAAATACAGTTTTAATACCCTGCAAAGAGAATTGAACCCCATAAAGTATATTTATTCTTGATCAGTGATTAAGTCTAAGACGATCTGGCAATGCCCATACGTTCGTCTGTGGAAAACATAATATTGTCTATATTTGAACCACGCCCGCTTTAGTGGGCGTTGACGTACGATATTATATAAAAGAGCTCTGTCCCACCAAATTAAACATTTTAAATGTACTTACTAAATATTTGGAGGGTATTTAAGATTCGACCCGGTTGAATATAAAGTTTTTATTTGTTTAAGTCTTACTAATATAAATTTTACATACTAGTGTGTTTTTCTCTTATGAATTTTATTAATTGACATATTGTCATAATTTTGTTTTGAATGAAATTTATTTGTTGATGGTTAAGCATTGAGGATATGCATTTCATTGAAGCTTTACAAAATAGTCAGTAGAATAGAATAAAAATTATTTGGTGTGTTTTGTGTAAGCTTCAAATCCTACTACTCTTATTCTAATAAGATTTTTGAAAATATTTTGTAAATTCTCATATAGTTTTGGAAATTTTATGCATAAAGCCTAGTACTCTGTTTGAATTTGTGGAATATGTTGCGCAACATGAGTTATTTCAGTTTCAGTTTTTTTGCTTTTTAATTGAAATTATGTTTTCCATTTTCAATGACAAAGTTTTTAGTTTCAAAAAATTATCGTACGAAATAAATAACATTCATATTATTTCACATGTTTTTCATCATTTTTTTTTTATCTTGGACCAGCACTCAGGATGACCCCTATATATGCAATGCATTGCACCGGAACTGAAAACGAGGGGATAGTATTGAGGGCACAGATTAGGAAAGATGAGAAGATAGACAGTTTTTTTGTAGCTATTTCAACCTTCTTTACTTCGCCTGCTAATTTTTTCTACAGAGCCGACGAAGGTGGGTGCTGTTACTCTGCTTTTAGTACATGATAGTGTCAGTCGCTGCCAATTATGGTCAGTGACCAGTGACTATGCCTTCATCATTGAAACAGGCTGGCAACAACTAACACAACCACGCACTAATGCTGTTTAGAAGAATTCAACCCAATATTTCATGACTCAGCGCGGGCTCGAACTCACGACCCTTCGCTTCATAGTCTCGAAATATTCTTATCATATGTGTAGATGATAATTGCATTAAAACAGAGTACTAGTTTAGAAAAAATTTTCCACAAATATTTCGATTGAATATTTTTTGTATGGATTCTGTCAGAATTTCACATGAAATTTTAAACAGAGTACTAGGCTTTAGTTAGAAAAATAAATTTTTTTGTTAATAAAATATTTTCAATAAAAATGAAATCTAATATTGTACTTTCGTTTATTATTTTGGCATATTTAAAGAAAAAGTTTTTTTTATTAAAAAAAAGTTTTTTTTCTGGATGGCAAGTTTTTTGAAAAAAAAAAAATAGGAAACGCTGCTCTGGATCAAAATCCGCACCAAACAGTGACTCGTTTTGGGTGCGTTGGCTTTTCAATGTATGCGTGCGGGTTTTCCCAAATGCGACAATTTTGCTTGTTTACATACCCGCAAAATCAAAAGGAGCTTCATCTGAAAAGATGATTTTTTGACAAAATCGGCATCTTCTGTAAGTCGATCGCAGGCCCACTTAGCGAAGCGTTGTTCAAGCGTATACGCAACCATATTCGTTCAGCGGAAGGATAAAACTAATTATCTGCCAAATCAGACATGAGCTAAGTGTTACCATTCACGAAATAAGCACTAGTTGAAAAAAATAAACGTTAGATGGGGGACCCTTTATATTAGGAAGAAATAAATTGGTATTCAAAACCGAAAAAATCTAAAAGGCTATTCTACGGTTGTACAATTAGAATTTTTTGTGGTACATGAAGCGGATTTTTTCTTTTTGTTTGTAAATTAAATATATTTAATATTTTTGAAAGACGTTCAGGGGTATTAGAAATAAGAAGAGCTAAACATCTAGTTTCCTAGTCGAAAAATTTAAACGTTTTCCTAAATATAAAAGTAACTGATAACAACATTTTGTTTTTTTTTTTTTTTAAATTAAACCTACTTTCTGTTTTAGAAGAAAAGAAAAAAATACATCTGCGAAGGGTATTTAAGATTCTGCACAGCCGAATATAGAACTTTTACTTGTTTTTACCATCCTTGTCATATCGTAACATCTCTAGAACAGTTTAACTCTTATTGTTACAACATTTAAAGTGTCTTAATTTCCCATCATTATTCTTAAGTATGTACGACTATTGCAAAGAAAAACATGCACGTATATATTTAGCAAATTCCATTTTCTTGTTGCCGCACAGAAATTCCAAAAATTTGCCTGTTTCCGAAAGTGGATAGCAACAAATTCATGTTGCTGTTTTGCTTAAAATATTCAAAAAGCATATTGTTCAAACGAAACATATTTTGTTTCAACTTCGATTTAGATTATTTTCGGATGCATAAAACAAATGCAGAAAATAATGGAAAAACAAACTGAACGACCAATATTGTGCATTTTGTAGTTTCAAATATTTGTTTGTGGGTGGGTGTGAAACAAAATGCATGTTTTTGTGAAGATAGAGATGGGAGCATGTGAACGTGTTAGCAAGTGTGTTAGTTAGTGTAAATGATTGTAATGGAATTTATTTATACGTACCATTGAGAACGTGTACCACAACTGTTCCAGTGATATCGTTGCCAAGTATACATGAATAGTTTCCAGTATCATGACGATTCGCATTGGCTATATAAAGACGACTAAAAGCACGTCCTGGCAGCATATCGGTTTTCACACTATTAATAAAAATAAAAATACAGATAACAACAGCATGTGCAACAACAACAAAAGTACAACTAGAATAAATCAAAATTGTTGAAGAAATGATTTTGTATTTATAAATAAATATTTAAGATTTGCGTGGAAGAATTATTTATTTATTGCATTTTGTAAAATGGGTAGAGACTTAGCATGAAGCCAGTGTGTGGGTGTACTTGTGTTGGGCGAATAACTCATATATTTTTTTCCTGACTAAGGAAACAATTGCAGTAAAATTATAAAAAAATTTAACACTTTCTGTTATCTTGCGTTCTTTTGTATTCCAAAAAAATATGGAATACGTTTAGTCTTGCATGTCTTTCCGCAAAGTTTAACAATTAATAAGTTTGTCGAACAATTTTAAATATTTCCAACCACCCACATTTTTAGACGAATATAAAGTTCTTGTGACACGATGTCCAAACTAAATGAAGTAGGGCTAAATTTGTTGAAATTCGAGCAGATCGTCAAATATTATCAGAAATTGCTAAAAATTTGTCATATATAAAAAACTATATTCAAAGTATTCTAACTGAATAAAAACATTTTCTAATTAGAATATTAATTTTTAACAAATTAGTTGAGAGGCTGTATAGGATATTGTTTTCGAAATCTTTTTCATAACCGCAAAGTGTTACTCATGGAGGCATAAGCAGGTCAACACAATTCTCATGATGATTTCGTGTAGGATTGTGTTTTGACCGTTAAAAAGTTTTCATAGAATAAAAACTGTTTTCATTTTCCGTCGCTATAATATATTTTGTTTCCAAATGAAAATTATTTGTTGGTGGTCAAGCAATGCCTATATGCATTTCATTGGTGCTTTACCAAATCATCAGTAGACTTTAACCACAGTTTTGAAAAGTTAAAAACCTCTTGTCTTATGCATATACTTCCGAAAACCATCTGAGAATTCACAACTTGTAAATTACAAACTATTTTCAAAAATAACAACAGAACAAGAACATAGGCTTGCAACTCATACAAAACTAAACCAACAAATAAAGTATGTTCGATATGAATCTATTTTATTTTTCTATACCTTTATACAATCAAATTGTGAATTCTCAGATGGTTTTCAGAAGTATATGCATAAGATAATAGGTTTTTAACTTTTAAAAACTGTGGTTAGAGTCTACTGATGATTTGGTAAAGCACCAATGAAATGCATATAGGCATTGCTTGACCACCAACAAATAAATTTCATTTAAAATAGTATTGTGACAACAATATGTCAAATAAAAACTTCATAATATTTTGTTTCCGTTTTATACGAGTAGATGTTTATTCACAATGCTGATTTTTGATATTGTGAAAAGGATTGATGCAAAATCACATGCACGTGAAGTATTTGACAAGATGGACAACTAGACGCAAACGAAATGCCTGTTGCTTTTATACCGTCCAAAAAAGAATTGGATGGGTATACTCACTTTGTCGTTCCGTTTGTAACGCAGCGAAATATCCATCTGAGACCCCATAAAGTATATATATTCTTGATCAGTGATGAAATCTATGTGTAAGTTCGGAGATGGGCTAAATCGGGCCAGAGGGAAAAAAGTTCCCCTAAGAAGAACTAAACCACCCTGGTACTACTCTGCCCTACACCCTCCTCCCCCTTTGCCCCCTAAATTACCCTATTTAGGGACCCCCTTTATCTCAAAAATTCCCTAACCGGGAAAAAACTTCCGTAACGTAAGATTTTTGTTTTTAAATCAATGTGTAAGACGTATGAGTAATACTATTCCATACAAACAAATATTAATCATACGCAGCCGTCCCGTGACAGAATTCAATTTCGTTTGGGAACAAAATTGATTCTGTATTTTCGTTGGTCGACGAAAACAAAATCATAATAAAAATTGTATACCACTATGGAACAAATTCAGATTAGCAAATTAGAAGACCCGTATCGCGGTGTTTGTTTATGTTATTTCGAATTTTTTTTTTGCCGACCTGAATTTGTTCCACAGTGTAATTCAGCTTCATGTCATTGTAAAAATGGCCACACAGCCCACACCATAGTGAAGTTAGTTGTTATTTGCCACACATAAGTGTGCAAAGCTAAATAGGTGCTTTATGTAATTAAAGTGGAGTTTCTCAAGCATTAGGTTTGTTTGCATTTGTACGTACCTTATGCCACCGCGACTGGTATCATAGTTTAGTAAACGCGTATTGTGTCGCCAAGTTATATATGATGAGGGTTGAGGAATTTTCGATATGACACATTGTAGTTCAATAGTACTGCCAGCCTTATAATACTTTTCTGGTGTAGTTGAGCCCCGTTCATCAAGTATTTCCACATGAGGAACTGAAAATGCAAGTAACAAGCATATAAAAGGAATTAACACGAACTGGTTGGGTAGTATGTATGCGCATAAGCATGTGTGTATGTGCAGTTGCTTTATTGTGTGGTTGTGATGGTGCAGTGAATCCATACAAACCATTTGAAAATCAAATCAAATACTCAATAGTGAAAATATCTGCACTTAAATAGTAGTAGTTTCTCGAGGCAATGTATTTATGTGTTAAATATATACGAGTTTATATGTACATACATACATATATGTATATCTATGTACGTACGGATATCGTATGTGTGTTCCTTTATGTAATTATTTCCTGCAGGTAATGTCAATAGCGAAACGGTACTGACTTATTATTGACACAGTCACCAGTACTACACAACGCAATTTACTATAGACTTTTGATATTTTCTGAGTATCGGCAATGATTTAGTAAAAAAATTCAAATACTAACCGCCATTATTACAACTAGGGATATAACGATAGGCCGTTTTGCCGATCCGATACCGATACTCAAAAAGAAATATCGCGGATACCGATTCCGATACCGATACGCAAATCGAAATTGAACTCAAGTTAAAATTAACAAAACTCACGTAGAGTAATTCTTTTATTATACAAAATTACAGTGTAGGAGATTATTAATGCTTAAAATTGGTATTTGAATTCATTCTGAAATAAACAAAAAACAAATTATTTTTTTTTTTTAAATGTTTCGCGTCCCGACAGTTCAATCGTATGATTGCACGTGCATGCTGTTGTCGTGTATTGGCTGCTTTAATTGTTATGCAAAAAAAAAAAAAACGTTGAAAATTGAATTGTTTGTTCAAAACAGCTCTAAAAAAATGTAAGAAGTATCGTCATATTGACAGTAAAATATCGCCGATATCGATATATCGGCAAATCAAAAGTATCGCAGATATATCGGAATCGGTATCGGTACCAGTTACATCCCTAATTACAACTTACCTATAAGTAAAATGTAACTTTAGCTAAAGTGAGAAATAAAGTAACCTATACCGATTTTGCTTAATACAACTCCCCAATTCTAAAGACGAAAAATATTTTCTGCTCCTAAATTTATGCAATAAAATTTATTTTATGCCTCTCATATTTGTGTCTTTATAGAAATTGCAATTAGAGATGTGCGCGTGAGTAAAATCAAAAACTCACGATCACGAAACTCAAATTTTTTTTACGGATGCTCACGCACTGCAAGATTTAAGGTGGCCACAATCACACACGCTCACGAAAGCATTGTTTTTAATCGCGTACTCTCACACACGATAGTAAAATCTTTTTTCAAAATCGCCCACGCTCACAGTAAAATTGTCCTCGTGTGTGAGAATGTGTATCTCTGTAACACATATATATGTGTGTGGGTGTGTGTATGTACATACATACCCTGCAGGAGATCGAACTAGTATCAAATTAGTATTGCACTAGTACGAAAATCACCAGTATTAGTTCTCAACTGTGAATTTTCCTATACCATGTTAATGCTCAAATTAACATTGAGTGTGTTTTGAAAATTACTAGTACCATTAGTACTAGATGAGTACTAGTATAATTTCTTCTAGTCGGATACTAGTACAATCAGTTCTGCATTAAGAACTGGTTTCAAATGAATCACTTGAAGTACTAGTACTTTTCTGTATATGTTCAATCACCTTTTGAACTAGTGCTTGCTATTCTAGTAATGGTACCAGTAGCTTAAATAAAATTAACGCTTGTCCTCCTGCAGGGTATTTTCTTTACTATTATCTATAAATTCAGAAGAAAAACATTTTATATATGTTTATAAATTCTGTTTTGAGGTCGTGAATACTAGTCGTACTAAAAATCACGCACGGCTCACGCACGCACGCGTGATTTTAATAATTTACGCGTAACACGAACAAATCACGACATTTGCACATCTCTATTTTCAATGGTATACACTTTGCAATAAAATTTTAAATGAGTTCAGCCACCCTTTAGCTTGCCGCTCACTTTAGGTTGAAATAAAGTTGCAATAATGAAAAACAGTTAATCCTTCCTAAAAATTAAGTTGTACTGTTCTCCCTAAAAGGCACTAGTTTGTAAAAGTCGTTTTTTTAAATATTAAAACAAAAATTAAGCGCTAATTCATTCCAGGCATCTGCCGCCGGAACAAATTTTGTTTCTCATCAAAGGCAAATACAAAGATGTAGACACTGTGCTGACAGGTCGCCATACAGTTGCCAAAATAGTAGATAAAATTAGTGACTTGAATACACTCGTAGCCAGGTCTATTTCAGGGATCGTTTTGAATAGTATATGTATGCATGTATGTATGTATGTATTTCTGGTGTAGTTGGGAATGCTTTTCTAAAAACGTGTGTGTATATTATAGGTTGCCATCTACATGAATACATACAGAACTATGCATAAGTTTGCATTAATTTTATTTGATTCATACACGCATAAACTTAAAGTTCTGAAGACACTTTGGCTCGAGGGTTCGTATGTATTAATATTCTAGCACTGAACACCAAACCGCGAGCTGCATAATAAGTACATACATTTTATGGTACCAGCGCTCATCTGTTGTTGTGGTAGAGGTGGTTTTACAAGCTGAATTATTTGTTGAGAAAGGTTGAGGGGAAGTGCTAGGAACACGTGACTGAACACTACTGCGACAAAGTGAGCGAGCAGTAAATACGTCCGTGTCACCAATTTGGTATTTACCGTAAAAAGGAAATCTTGGGTTTCTTGATTAAATCAAATTATTTACTTTAAATAAAAATTATTATTATTAAACAAAAGATCCATTTATTTAATTGAATGGCGCGTGCTTGAAATCGTGTGCAGCATTAGGAACTAAAAAAAATGTGTGTATGAAATACAAAAAATTCAATGAATAGTCAAAAGAAAAATTAGTTTAGAACGAATTGTTGGGTTGTTTAATGATTAATTTCATTTACCAATACTTCATTATTTATATTTAAAAATAGCGTGATTCTTAAAAATCGCATTTCAAATAGAAACGATATTAAAATAAAACTAAATGAATATCAGCTTCTTGTTGACGACTATATAAAACCTGCTGAAGGACATAATCCTTAAGATACATGTCCTGATGAGCACAACCTAGTATCGAATTCTATGAACACTCTTTGTATATTTGGATAGCTTTCAAAATTGATAAGGTGTTTGCTCTTGTCATTGAGAACGCTGTCTAATTCTTACTCTAAATTTGGTGTCCTAGATTCATCTTCATCCGTTCACACGAAAAGAAAATCATCGTTTTATTTTCTGGTACTTTTACTCCTGATATTTTCTATTTCATGCAGTTTTTGCCTTTCTTCTGTCGTGACACAAGTTGTTTTAGCACATAAGCAATAAAAATGTATACATATATAATCATAACAAGTAAAAATGTTACATTCGACCCTCCAAATATTTAGTAATTAAATTTAAAATGTTTAACTTGGTGAAACCGAGTTCCTTTAAGACATCTCTGTACACAATTTTAAATCTCTATTTTGTGAGAGTCATTCCGGAAAGGGCCGTGGGAGAGACGTTTCACCTCTGCAAGATCAGAGAACATATCAGCTTCTTATAGGCTTAAGGAATAATATCGTACGTCAACGCCCACTAAAGGGGGCGGGGTACAAAAATAGACTATGTCATGGTTTCCACAGGCGAACGTATGCGCATTGCTAGATCGTCTTAGACTTCATCACTGATCAAGAATATATATATATATATATATATATATATATTTTATGGGGTCCAATTCTCTTTGGAAGGTATTAAAACTGTATTTTAGCGGGGTTGCTCTTGCAAGGCCTGGGGGGAGACATTTAAACTTTGCCATAAAAGTCTAGAAATAAATGTTTGGGATAATTATTGGGATAATATTTAAAAAAATTTTTTTTTTGGTAGGGTCATTTAGGGTGTGAAGGGGGAGGAGGAGGTAGTGCAGAGTAGTACCAGGTTTCGTCTCAGCTTCGTGATGAAAGCTTAAAAATGTTATTTTTAAGGAATGTAGGCTTAAGTAAAACAATTTGTTAAATTTTTACACTATTTTTGCATATAATAACGCCCACTAAAGGGGGCGGGGTCCAAAAATTATTATTTTTATTTAATGGCTCCAAGTTTAACGCGTTGGACTTTCTTTGACATAAAAATATATCAAGATAAGAAAAAAATACAAGATTAAAAAAAAATACTTAATAATTATGTTGTTTTTTAGAGGTTGGTTTAGTTTCTTAGGGGAACTTTTTTCCCTCTGGCCCGATTTAGCCTATCTCCGAACTTAACTTGTGCTATCCTTCAAGATATATTTATACCAAATTTCAAGAGTCTGGCTCTTTTCGTTTGGACTGAATCGTGATTTTCACAGACGGACGGACGGACGGACATGCTCAGTTCGTCTTAGATTTGATAACTGATCAAGAATATATATATTTTATGGGGTCTCAGATGGATATTTCGGTGCGTTATAAACGGAATGACAAGGTGAATATACCCTCCATATTTTTTTTTTGGAGGGTATAACAACTTTATATCTATTTTCCATCTGGAAAAAAATGCAAAACCAGATAAATTTGAAGATATGGCAGCACTGGTTCCAATGAGTCTGCGCGTTGAAAGCAAAAAACCGGCATGCTAATATATTAATAGAGATGTGCAAGTGTTGTGATTTTCTTCTTTTAGCGCATGAATCGTGATTATAAATGATTAAAATCTCGCGTGCGTGTGTGAGCATGATTCAAAAATTTAAGACCGTCTGTGATTTTTAATACATATAATATTCAAGCATTCAAAAAAGCATAGTTTCTTCTTTTTTTAAATTTTTAATACTAAGGAAAATATGTGTGTACATATTTATGTGCTATAGGGATACATACTTTCACACATGAGAATAATTTCACTGTGCGCATGCGCGATTTTGCGCAATTCTTACTATCGTGCGTGAAAGTACGTGATTCAAAACATTGCCTTCGTGAGTGTGCGTGATCGCCATAAATCTTGCCGTGCGTGAGCGTGCGTGCAAGAAAAAATTGAGTTTCGTGATTGTGCATCATCGTGAGCTTAATCTTAATCACGCGCACATATTCTATACATTAAACAAAATACCTAACTGGTGTATATTCTGGCACTATTGTTCTTAATAACTCAAAATTAAATCGGCGTCGAGGGGATGAGTCACTTTTCCAATTGTTTGTGGCAAGAATGATAAAATAAAGATTACGCCTTGCGCATGATTTACCGTTTGAAGACGTATTTGTTCCCTCGAAGAGATTGCCAAATGTTTATTATATTCAAAACTAATACCTTCTCGTACAAAATTAATATTTTATGCTAAATTTGGCAACTCTTCACACAATTTACTCAGAGAGATTTCCAACAAGCAATTTATATCGGATATATGAAAGTGCAAGTTTTGTGTTATATTTCATAATAAATGGTGTTATATTTTAAAATAAATATATTAAAATAATTATTAAATAACTTAAAGTGTAAAAAACTTATTAAAACTTGATTTTTAAAGCTCATAAACTGTAAACAAAAGACCTAAATTAAAGAGAAAAGAGAACAAGAAGAGAAGCATAAAATGTGCAGTGGGCAATTGCAAACAAAGTGACAGCAAAAAAAAAACAAGTGAGAAATAATTGTGTTAAAATGTAATATTGTTATCAAAATTTTGTTTTTTTTTCAAAAAGCTGTGTCATTTTATAGTTTTCCAAGAGATGAAACTCAAAGGAAGTTAGGGCAGATATTTTGCAAGCAAAAAAATTTGTTATGAATGGGGAAAAAAGAAAAATAATTAGCATTAATTTATATAAAATAACTATAAATTAACAATTTCAAATAAAAACAAGTGGAAAAAAAAAGAAATTTTTAAAATTATTTATTATCAAACAAATTTAATTTGAAAAATCGCAATTTGCCCCACTGTCCTGTTGTTACAATAACATAATAGTTCTCCAGTTGAATTTTATTAGCCAATCAGAACACATGTTGAGTGACGTCAGAATTCCATCATGCGCAGAAAAGTATTTTTATTTCAGCTTGTTGGCGTAATCTTTATTTTATCATTCTTAGTTTGTGGTGTAAAATCTGCATTTCTCTTATTTACGATCTTTTCAGTAGCTGGGATTATTGAATGCCTCCGAATGTTGTAATTTCTCTCAGCCGGACTGCGATTATACCACCAGTTGCACGTGCTGGAATACTGAAAAAGGTAAATATTACCCATTCCGGCAATCGACGAAGCTATTTTGCGTCATTTGTGTTTTATGTATCTTGCATATCAAACAATATTTTTAGTTGGGAAACTAAACAGTAAGCGCTGAAGTAAATTTGGTTTTTTCTCTATACTGAGTAGCTTGACAAAAAAGTGAAAGGGTATATATAGGTTTGTCATTCCGTGTGTAATTTCTTCGATATGCATATGGGACCCCATAAAGTATATATATTCTGGATCCTTATGAATAGCGATGACGATTGAGCGATGTCCGTCTGTCCGTCTGTCTGTACGTGAAATCGGTTTTCCCAAGCCCAAAGAAGAGCTAGAGACTTCGTTCTTGGACCGTTGGATTGGAAATGAACTTAAATCTATTGAAATTCAGAAAGATCCGAAGTATAGTTCCAGAGCTGGGAAGCTTACACCTATTTCTCGACGCAAAATTTATACCAAAAATCAATTTTTTTTAATGTTAGTAAATTAAACATATTTCTTGCTTTCAATGGTCTATTAAAAATTAAAAAAATTAAATTTTTTTTCCAGGGATGGAAAATTAAAAAATATGGCCAATTCCGTATTTTGTAGTACATGTAGTAACTAAAATAGTTAAAAATTAAAAGTTTTTCTTTTACAAAACCTCTTTATACGTCATGAAGATTTGCATTGGCCAAAACAATTTTTTTAATTCAAATTTTGCTTCCAGGGGTGGGAAATTGCATTTTTTTTATACATGAAAGTAATCAATCAGGCAACTAATGTTGTTTTATTTTGTTTTTTCCTAACTAAGCCTGTCTTATAATTTAGTAAGAACAAAATTGGTATCAAAAATTCAAAAATAAAAAATAAAATTTCGAATCCAAAAAATTTGTGGTACATGGAAGTGACCAAAATGGTTGCAAATTTTAAGTTTTTTTTAAATAAAACGACTTTATAGCTAATGAAGACTAGGATTGGTAAAAAATTTTAATTTCGCTTCCAGGGATCGGAAATTGAAATTTGTTTTATACATAAAAGTAACCAAAAAGGCAACTAACGTCGGTTTTTTACTAAATTAAACTATTTTTTAGTTCAGGAAAAACATAATTGGTACCAAAATTTAAAAAAAATCTAAATTTAGATTCCAAAGTTGGATAACTGCAATATTTTGTGGTACATGAAAGTGACCAAAATGGTTACAAATATTAAGTTTTTCTTAAATAAAACTATTTCATGCCTCATTAAGAGTGGCATTGGTAAAAAATTTAAATTTCGTTTCCAGGGTTGGGATATTGAAATATATAAAAGTAACCAAAAAGGCAATTGACGTTGTTGTTTTTGCTAATTAAAACTATTTTATAATTCAGGAAGAACAAAATTGTTAGTAAAATCTTAAAAAATCAAAATTTCGACTCCGGGGTTGAACAAATAATATATTTTATGGTACATGAAAGTGACCAAAAAGTTTAAAAATTAAATTTTTTTGTCAACTAAAACTATGTTACATCTTTTAATTAAACCTACTTCCGGTTTTACCAAGAAAGAAAGAAGAATTACATCTGTGAAGGGTATTTAAGATTCGGCACAGCCGAATATAGCACTTTTATGTATGTACTTGGCAGCACTATCAATGCAGTCTCTAGTTGTCAAAATATTACAACCCTGGCCAACAAAATGTAGATAATATTCAAATTAACGGAAATGGAATATATCGGATACATAGAACAGAATATACAAGATCATTAAAGACTGTAGTGTTGCTGCATTATATTTGTAAAATTAATTGTCAGTGATTTTAATTTCATGCAATTAAACGAATCCTTTAAGAATAAGTAAAATGCGTTTTTACGAAAAGGTCTAAAAACTTAATAGTATTATTTTTTAATTAAGACATGGTTTATTATCTTGATTCAATCTAATTTGTATATATTTCTTCATAAACATAACAACATATATCGAGTTTAATAAGTGGGTCAGAATGTTAGAATTTTCAAATTACTATTCGTCAAATTTTCATTTACGTAAAGCAGTTGATCTCCTTTATCTAGTACAAAACTCAGAAGTATTAACTTCAACTTATAGTTTCCTTTTTTAAAGTTATTAATTGTTTTGAAAAGAAAATTTTTACAGTAGGGTGTCATTAATTTTGCTCAAATCACACCATCCGGCGAATAAACATTATTTTTTGGAAAAATGTGTTTACACAAGCATCATTTCTAAGCTTTTGATCAAATATTCCTTAATTTTTATTTCTTAAGCGATGAAATTCGTTCAATGCTTTTTAAATCCGGCGGAAATTTATTAAATTCAAAGCTACCCATGAATTTCACCCACCTGTTTTGTAGTTTCTAATCAACATCTTTTTGTTCTGAGATTAATATTATTTCTCATATTGAAAACTGTTTCAATTCTTTGAAAACAAATTGTTTGACAACCACCATTATTGTTTGATTTAAAAACTTATAAAAGCTGTTGCATTTTGAATAATCCATGTACAGGTAAGATTCGTGTCGCCACGTTGCTATACAACTGAATTGTAAGGAAAGTTAGTGGCACATTGAATACTGATATTAAGGCTTTATTTTGAGTTCTTTACAAATATTTAAATTCATTACGCTTTTTAAAAGCACATAAAATAAAAAGATAATCTAGTTTGCTGTGCTTTAAGGCTTGATGAATAGCAAGTTTTGTTGTTTTATCGAATTTGTTTTTAAACTTGAAAAAAATTTCCATAGTAGGGATTATTTTGCCTTGGAATAGGAATATCTCACGACAAGTTGCTTAGCACGTAAAGTTCAAGATATTTTGAGCTCCTAAAGATTTCTTTACCGTCAACGAACGCACTAAACACAAAATTGTCTCTAACAATTGGCCTAAATTTTTTCTGTATTTGACAACAGTTTTTTTATCCTAGTGAATTCAGATATTAATGTTGCATCATGCTCCATACATACTTTAAGAACAGTTTAATAATTCTATGGGTAAAAAAGACATATTTCGTCTGCATACCGAATCTGCATTTTAGTTTTCATCAAAATAACCGATTGGGATGATGTTTGTAGTGGACTTGTGTCGAACTCTTTCATCCGCTCGTTTTTGGTAAGAACCTACTGTCAAACCAATGTAATTTAAGTGAGTTTGATCAAAGGTTCTTGTTCGACACTAACCTTGTTCTTAAAAAATTTATACATGTAAATGAATATATAGCTTGAGGTCACTAGCGATAAAATAACACGAATGCCGACATTATATCTTTTATATCGATATAAAAAATAAGCATTCGTGTTATTTTATAACAAGTGACCTCAAGCTCAATATTCATTTACATATAAAAAACAAAAAAGGTCAAAAAATTAGCCAACAAAGAAAAGAAATATGGAAAACAGTTGGTCCTAAAGGCAAACTACTGCCGATTTTAAGCAGATCCTAACATGCAGCTACGATGGGGATTTTTGTACCCTCAAAAAAGGAATATGGCGGGAATATTCACTTTGTCTTTCCGTTTTTAACGCAGCGATATATCCATCTGAGACCCCATAAAATATATATATTCTTGATCAGTGATGAAATCTAAGACGATCTGAGCATGTCGTCCATCCGTCTGTGGAAATCCCGATTCAGTCCAACCGAAAAGATCCAGAATCTTGAAATTTGGTATAAATATATCTTGAAGGATAGTACAGGTCAAGTTCGGAAATGGGTTAAATCGGACAAGAGGGAAAAAAGTTCCCCCAAGAAGAATTAAACCAACCTCTAAAAAACAACATTTTTTAAGTTTTTTTGTAATTGTGTTAAGAAAATGATATATTTTTATGTCAAGGAAGGTCCAAATAAAAAAAATTGGTTTTTGGACCCCGCCCCTTTTATTGGGCGTTATTATATGCAAAAATAGTGTTAAAATTTAACAAATTGTTTTACTTAAGCTTACATTCCTTAAAAATGTAATTTTTATGCTTTAATGACAAAGCTGAGACGTAACCTGATACTACTCTGCCCTACCCCCTCGTCCCCCTTTGCCCCCTAAATGACCCTGTAAAAAAAATTTATTTTTCAATTTTGTATTTAATTATCCCAAACATTTATTTTTAGAGTTTTATGACAAAGGTGAAATGTCTCCCCCACAGCCCATGCCAGAGCAACCCCGCCAAAATACAGTTTTAATACCCTCCAAAGAGAATTGGACCACATAAAGTATATATATATATATATATATATATATATATATATATATATATATATACATGTATATATATATATATATATATATTATTGATCAGTGATGAAGTCTAAGACGGTCCAGCAATGCCCACACGTTCGTCTGTGGAAAACATGCTATAGTCTATATTTGGACCCCGCCCGCTTTGGTGGGCGTTGACGCACGATATTATTCCTTAAGCCTAAAAGAAGCTTATATGTTCTCTGATCTTGCAGAGGTGAAACGTCTCTCCAACGGCCCTTACCGGAATGACTCTGGCAAAATAGAGATTTAAAATTGGGTACAGAGATGTCTTAAAGGAACTCTGTCCCACCAAGTTAAACATTTTAAATTTACTTAGTAAATATTTGGAGGGTATTTAAGATTCGACCGGGTCGAATATAACGTTTTTACAGTTTTAAATCACTTTTTTGAATTTCTTCGTTCGCGATAACTCACGAACGCATTAACCGATTTTGACCCGGTTTTTGAATGTCAAGAGCTGATTAGTTTGTAGAATCGATAGACAAAGTTGTTTAAAAGTTATTAAAAAACTGCTTTTGAAAAAACAGTTTTTTGGATATTTCTCAATATCTACCACTCCGAACCGTTTCCAATTCACAGGAAATCTAAGTTTGGGAAAAGCCTTTGAAACGCCACTAGCTTGATTCGAACAATAATTGATGAGATATATAATTTCAGAGCTTATTAAAAAACATTATAATTTTTTTACAATTTGTTCATTCATGACATCTCACGAACCGATTTTGAACCGGTTATGGCGATCTACGGAATTTTGGAATGTTAATGACTAATTAAAAGTTATATTAACTGTGGTTAAAGTCTACTGATGATTTGGTAAAGCACCAATGAAATGCATATAGACATTGCTTGACCACCAAGAAATAAATTTCATTTATAAAGTTATATTAAATTTATTTAAAAGGTATTCCAAAAAACACTTTTGAAATAAAATTTTTCGTAAATATTTTTCTATAATTTCCCAAACGTAACGGTCCGAACCGGTTACAATTTACAGAAAAGCAAAGTTTGAAAGAATCCTTTGAAACGCAACCAGTTTGGTTCGATTCGGTTCTAAACACACATACAGAGATAGTGATGATGGTCTCTCTGAAGCATTCGGAAAAGCTTCCAAGGACCTTGAAACGTCCAGATCTGGGATAAAACCAGTAACGAAAGAATTCAAAATTTAAAAAAAACTTATATATAAAAAAAATATTATTGTACAATTTTTTACAAATTTACACGAACTTTGGAATATTCATGAAGCTAATGGAAAAATAATCCCCCTTATTCGGTAACTTCTTGTCAACGTCACATCAAGAAAATATCAAAATTAGAACACTTCGTTACTTTTATGTATAAAAAAATTTAAATTTCCCATCCCTGGAAGCGAAATTAAATTTTTTTTTTACCAATCCTAGTCTTCATTAGGTATAAAGTCGTTTTATTTAAGAAAAACTTAAAATTTGCAACCATTTTGGTCACTTTCATGTACTACAATATATTGCATGTACCAAAAAAACTTAAATCTTCCCAACCCTGGAAGCGAAATTTAAATTTTTTGTTTATCAGTGCAACGCTTCATGAGGTATAAAGTAATTTTTTAAAGAAAAATTTAAAATTTTTAACCATTTGGTCACTATTAAATATTGCACTTGTCCATCCCTGGATTCGAAATTTTATTTTTGAATTTTTGATACCAATTTTGTTCTTCCTAAATTATAAGTCAGGCTTAGTTATCAAAAAAAAAAAACATCAGTTGCCTGTTTGATTACTTTCACGTATAAAAAAAATGCAATTTCCCACCCCTGGAAGAAAAATTTTAATTAAACAAATTTTTTTTGGCAAATGCAAATCTTCATGACGTATAAAGAAGTTTTGTTAAAGAAAAACTTAAAATTTTTAACAATTTTAGTTACTACATGTACTACAAAATACGGAATGGACCGAAAAAAAAATTTTCAATTCATTCATTTTTTTTAGTTTTTAATAGACTATTGAGGCTTCCCAAAGCAAGAAATAGGTTTAATATACAAACTTAAAAAAAATAGTTGATTTTTGGTATAAATTTTGCGTCGAGAAATAGGTGTAAGCTTCCCAGCTCAGAAACCATATTTCGGATGTTCATTTCCAATCCAACGGTCCAAGAACGAAGTCTCTAGCTCTTCTGGGGGCTTGGGAAAACCGTACAGACAGACGTACATCTATCAATCGTCATCGGTATTCATAAGGATCCAGAATATATATACTTTATGGGGTCCTATATTGATATCGAAGAAATAACACACGAAATGACAAACCTATGTATATATACCCTTTCACTTTTTTGTGAAGGGTATAAAAAGTTGTTCGATAATTTTTCTTAAAAATAAAATTTTTAGCAATTATTTTGTCTGAGCGCAACAACACGCAATTTACACATTCCCCCTTATTCTGTAACTATTTGCCAACTTCACGTCAAGACAATATCAAATTTAGAATACTTCTGTACTCATTCTATTCAGCAATTATCAATTCCTAACAACCTCTTACTATATATTCAACGCCATAGAGAGTAGTCCAAGGCTATCAGAAATAGTTAATTGTTGTCCACATTGACAAACATTTACAGAATAAGGGAGATTAACTTCATGTTAAAACTTTTTTGAGTCAAGCGGCATCTAGTGCCGTTCAAACGAGTTAACTACATATCTTGAGTTAAGGCGGATTCACCCATGTTTTCCGAACAAAAGTTTTGTCCGCACAAAATTTATTTTACTGAGAGTTTTCTGCAGCACGATTCACTCATTTCGATAAATTTGTCCGGAAAATCAAAGTTGCCATTCATATAAAAAATGAATTTTGCAAAATGGTAGTACTGCAAGCGATTTTTTATGTTTTGCTTTGTTTTCTTGATATTTCAGATATTTGGATATTACATATTTTAAATTATTTTTCAAGAATTTGTGACAATAATAATAATGGACGAGAAAAGTAAATTGCTTTACCTTATGGCCATTGAATTGCATAAAGTATTTTTATTAGCAAAATACATATAAAAAAGAAACAAATAGATAATATTAGTTCTCAAAATTTATTTTTTTAGTCTCACACACAATATAATATATCAAACACAAAATGACACCTCAAGTTTATGTGAAAAAGTTTAACGTATTGGCAACTCAGTTCACTTTTGTCCGGACAAAATATAAAATTAAACTAATTCAAGCTGAGAGTTGTTCGTAAAAAATATTTTCTCTCTCTCAAGAAGAGAGGCGTCAAACTACATATAAAAAAATTTGTCCGGACAAAAATTTTGTTCGGACAACATGGGTGAATCCGCCTTTAGGCAATTAGGTAAGAATCCATTGCCCATTGCCTTTCTAAGGGTGGGAAATAATTTTTGTTACTGGATTTGTGTCGGCCGGCCGCTAGAAGAAATGAATACAAAATTTAATTTTGTTGTACAGTGTACTATGAATTCAGTTGGCAAATGTTGAATTTATAAGTCAGAAAAAACTATTCCACTTGCTGTCGTAAATTCAACGATGATGAAGCAACACATTTATCATTGCAATACACGTACGATGTAATCTTAAACTCAAGTCACTGAATTGGTCGGACTATTTTTATTTCCGCTTTAAGCTGAAATAAATTGCAGGCTATGCCATGACGATAGTAATGGGACGATTTTGATCAAGACAGTGAAGAGTAGGTGTGACGCTTTGTCAATGTATGGAATAATAACTAACACATCAGTGTGCTAGCATTTGCCAGAGTTGAAAATAGTTCAAGAATAGAGTAAATATTTTGATTTGCATTGACATGTATTTATTGTACATCTACACTTTTCCATCAAAGCCTTGGAGGAAGGTCGTGTGTGCATGTGTGTAGGTGCAATTACGTACATGATTGTATATGAGAACAACTCACCAATTACAGTTAAGTAGACTAACAACACTAAAGGCGGATGTGATGAAACTTGACACTCATAAGGACCCTCGTCACGTTCGCTGGCGTATTGGATTAAAAGTTTCCAATCATTTGGTTCTTCAAACTCTAACGAGTATCTGGAATCACCGCTGTATGTATGACGACCGAATGTGATAAGTGCCAGTTCGTCGCCTTTTCGACGCATCCATGATACCTTTTTATTGTTTTAGTTTTTGTAGATGTAGCAGTTGTGTGTTAAATTGGTTATTATTCGTTGTAGAAAGAAAGGAAAAAGAGAAAGAAGTAAACATTATTATTAAATAGATGAACAAACAAACGAGCAAATGAATAAATTTAACAAAATGGAGCACAGGATGTAATAATAAGAAAATACTGTTAATTTACTAGATATGAAATACTTCTGGGTAAGTACGTGCTTGTACGCACTTTAATGGATTCCACGACCAAACCGGAGTAAAACATGTAGCAAAATTGCGGCTGGGCAAAGATTAAAAAAAAGAAAACAACTTCAAGTGGTTGTAGAAAGCAAAAGTACTAATAGGAGTTTTATTTTGCAATTTTATTTGTAAACATGAAGTTGTTTGATGTGTTTTCATTTAATTTTTTATTTATTTTTTTTTTTTTGAAGTAGGAGAGTGTTGTGGCAATTTTACGTATTTTGCTTTAAAAGTTTTAGATTAAAATATTTGTTTAATATGTTAACAGATAATAAGTAGCCAATTTATATATAAACTGCTAAAGTTGTGTTACCCCTAACCCATATACGAAATCAGGTTGTCGCCTTCTTCTGTGTTGAATAGGAAGCAGCCACTTTAAAAAGAAACCGAAAAGCATTTCGACATTGTCTGACTTCATTCTTAGAGACTTCGTACAAAAGCTGGGGGATTTCATTTGCCGATATATTTGATAGATTTCTGACCAAATTTGTACATACAAGTTAATGGTTACAAGTAGAAAGGCCTTAAGTTGCATTTTTACGAAACTGAGTTTTTCAGTGATTCCAATACATTTCACACAATTGCACCTTGTGACAAAGATTTAGTGTTGTAGAATAAAAAACAACGATTCTTCAAGGAAATGATAATTAGAGTTTACATTATGATCCATACAGTTTCTGTCATCTTTTTGTCTTCCCCTGTAAATTTACAATTATTCGAGTTAGGGGATTTCTGCTTGCGACCATCGATATGCACGCCTCTAAACTCCCTTTATTGTAATGGGTGACATTGAAAGAGCTTTCGGATTTGATTAAAATAAAGCACATACAATTAAGAGAAGTGCATGAAATCGTTATTTTTATTATTTTTTTTTCTAATCTTGGACCAGCACTCAGGGGATGGCCCTACATATGCAGTGCATTGCCCCGGAACTAGAAAGGAGGCGATAGCATTTAGGGGACAAGTGAAGATGAGGAGGTAGATAATTTTTTGTAGCTATTTCTATCTTTTTACTTCGCCGGCTAATTTTTGCTACAGCACCGACGAAGGAGAATGCTATTACTCTGCTTTTTGTTACATGATCGTGTCAACCGCTGCCAATTGTGTTCAGTGACCAGTGCTTTGCCTTCATCACTGAAACAGGCTGGCAACAACTAACACAACCACGCACCTCGTGTTCTACTACTTCAGCCAACATCGCCGGCCCATACATGATAGAACGATCTATATAAATTAATGTTTAAAGATGATTTCATGTAAATGTTGAAGAATAAGTGTATCAATATTGGCTTCCAGTGCGACAACCGTTACGTGCCTGGCCTTATAGGCTTGAGCATCAACATCACCGGACACCTCCTCGAGCTGAGTGGCATATGGCATACCGTTTTGTTAAAGTTAGGGGAGACTTCGGCAGATTCGGCACTTTTTCTTTACAGTTCTAAATCTTAGTACTTATTCAACAGATAAATTGATTTTGGCATTTAATGTTGTTTTTAGATAATGAATAATAAAAATTCGAAGTGAAAGCTTTTGTTAAATTAGTATTAAGGAATTAGTTTTCGAGTTAGTTAAAAAAGTCAGGTGCCCCACACCGGGGTAGCTGTGGCATCTGATGGGGCACATTTGTCGATCACATTCTTAAAGATAATTATAAGGTAAAAACTCCATTTAATAAAAACTAAATTAAGGACATGAAGTAATTCAATTTTTATTTGTAAGTAAAATAAAATTAATAAAAAAAGTAACACATTTCTTCCTTTAAACGTAAAAAATATACGAGTGTGCTATCAGTCCTATTGTCATAAATGTTTTTTATACCCTCCAAAAAAGAATTTGGAGGGTATATTCACTTTGTCATTCCGTTTGTAACGCATCGAAATATCCATCTCAGACCCCATAAAGTATATATATTCTTGATCAGTGATTAAATCTAAGACGAACTGAGCATGTCCGTCCGTCCGTCTGTGGAAATCACGATTCAGTCCAAACGAAAAGAGCTAGACTCTTGAAATTTGGCATAAATATATTTTAAAACTTAGAGCAGGTTAAGTTCGAAGTGGGCTAAATCGGGCAAGAGGGAAAAAAGTTCCCCTAAGAAGAACTAAACCAACCCAGAAAAAACAACATAATTTTTATAGTTTTTTGGTTATTTTGTTAAGCAAATGATATATTTTTATGTCAAATACGGTCCAACGCCTTAAGCTTGGAGCCATTAAATAAAATAAAATTTTTTTTGACCCCGCCCACTTCAGTGGGCGTTATTATAGGCAAAAATAGCATAAAAATTTAACAAATTGTTTTACTTAAGCCTACATTCCTTAAAAATAACACTTTTAAGCTTTAATGACGAAGCTCAGACGAAACCTGGTACTACTCTGCCCTACCCCCTCCTTCCCCTTCGCCCCCTAAATGACCCTACAAAAAATTTTTTTTTTTTAATTTTGTATATAATCATCCCAAGCATTTATCTTTAGAGTTTTATGACTGCCGATTTCTGCCCTACCCCCCCCCCCCCCTTCCCCGCTTCTTCCTTTGCCCCCTAAATGACCCTACCAAAAAAAAATTTTTGTTTTAAATTTTGTATATAATCATCCCAAGCATTTATCTTTAGAGTTCTATGACTGCCTGTTGCTGCCCTACCCCCTCCTCCCCCTTTGCCCGCTAAATGACCCTATCAAAAAAAAAGAACTTTTAATTTTGTATATAATTATCCCAAGCATTTATTTTTAGAGTTTTATGACAAAGGTGAAATGTTTCCCCCACAGCCCTTGCCAGAGCGCCCCGCCAAAAAACAGTTTTTTTAGCCTCCAAAGAGAATTGTGATGACTTCACAATTTAGTCACGCATTGCTAGACTAAGACGGTCAAGCAATGCCCATACGTTCGTCTGTGGAAAACATGATATTGTATATTTTTAAACCCCGCCCCCTTTGGTGGGCGTTGACGTACGATATTATATAAAGGAACTCTGTCCCACCAAGTTAAACATTTCAAATTCACTTACTAAATATTTGGAGGGTATTTAAGATTCGACCCGGTCGAATATAACGTTTTTACTTGTTTTTTGTTTTTTTTTTTTATTTATTATAATCAGAGCTGTTAAATTTGGATTACGATTAGTAATCAATTAGATTAAATTTTAAAAAGAATGGTATTGATTACATAATTCTCTTTTTCAAAATTCCTAATTATTAATTAATTATGATTACAAATAATCCAAAAATAATTAAGATTAGTTAGGATTACGAGAAAATAATCAAAAATAATCAAAAGTAATCAAATAAATAATTGACTACTTTCAAGGATTATCTTTGATTATTTTCGATTATTTTTTTAAAATTTAGAATGTGCATCATTTTATGATATAAAATTTATACATACAATTTATTTTGAAAAATTTGCATTTAAATCGTAAAAAAATTGTGAACAAATAAAACAAAAAAAAAAACAAGTAAAAACGTTATATTCGACCGGGTCGAATCTTAAATACCCTCCAAATATTTAGTAAGTGAATTTGAAATGTTTAACTTGGTGGGACTGAGTTCCTTTATATAATATCGTACGTCAACGCCCACTAAAGCCCTCATTTAGGGGGCGAAGGGTAAGGAGGGGGTAGGGCAGAGTAGTACCAGGTTTAGTCTCAGCTTCGTCATTAAAGCTTAAAAGTGTTATTTTTAAGGAATGTAGGCTTAAGTAAAACAATTTGTTAAATTTTTATGCTATTTTTGCCTATAATAACGCCCACTGAAGTGGGCGGGGTCAAAAAATGTTTTTATTTTATTTAATGGCTCCAAGTTTAAGGCGTTGGACCATATTTGACATAAAAATATATCATTTGCTTAACAAAATAACCAAAAAACTTTAAAAATTATGTTGTTTTTTCTGGGTTGGTTTAGTTCTTCTTAGGGGAACTTTTTTCCCTCTTGCCCGATTTAGCCCATCTTCGAACTTAACCTGCTCTAAGTTTTAAAATATACTTATGCCAAATTTCAAGAGTCTAGCTCTTTTCGTTTGGACTGAATCGTGATTTCCACAGACGGACGGACGGACATGCTCAGTTCGTCTTAGATTTAATCACTGATCAAGAATATATATACTTTATGGGGTCTGAGATGGATATTTCGATGCGTTACAAACGGAATGACAAAGTGAATATACCCTCCAAATTCTTTTTTGGAGGGTATAAAAAGTATAATTTACATATATTTACAAATGGCTTTCATTACAACTAATTTTTCAAAAGAAAAATCAGATAATGATTGCCGCCTTGGACTGTTGACGACCCCGGCAAATGAAAACAGTCGTTCAACTGGAGCTGAAGACTCACTACAATTTATATTACCAATTATAAATAACATAAAGTGTAGCATAACACTCACCAAAAGATATATATATACTTTATAATATCGTAAAATAAAAAAAAAAAATAATAAAAAATAATCAAAAGTAATCTTCGAAAGTAGTCAAATAATTTTTCGATTACTTTTTATTATTTTTGATTATTTTTTCGTAATTGTTATTAATCTTGATTATTTTTCGATTATCTGTAATCGTAATCAATTAGTAATCGTGCAAATCTGAAAATAGTCGTAATATAATCATTACTTCACCTTTAAAAATATAATAATCCAATTACTAATTATTATGATTAGTAATCATTACTTAACAGCTATGATTATAATATCAATTCTTCTTAAGAAGTAAAGAGTCATAAATGTTTTTATTGGCTTAAAAGTATTGTTCGATTTCGAATGCTTTAAGCCTGGATCCCACTATCGACACAATGCGTCGATTTTCTTCGGTAACCTGAAAAACGACGAAGAAAAACGATGAAGAATGACTCAAAAATATAAAGTGAACTACTCTGATTTTATGTCAAATATTTTATTTTATTGATTTTAAGCGGTTTGCTTTTGGGCTATTTTTCATGTTGCTGAAGAAAATCGGCACATTGCGCCGATGGTAGGATTCCAGTTTTAAATTAATAAGTCCATTTAAAATATTATTTAATATAATAAGAGCTGAAATCTACTTCAAATAAATATTTAGCCTGGCTGCGAGATTCAATTCATTCAATTCAATGATTCTTTTTTTTATACGCGACTCAATTGTTTGACGTTTAAGGCTATATTTCCTAGCGGCGGAGGCTGGCGTCAGAAACTGCTTCTTTTCATTGTATTTTCGTCAATAGCAGCGCGATCAGTCTTGTGTTTGTAATTTCGAACCATATTAAAGGATGTTTTAAAGATAAAATAATATTAGGAATTAATATAGCAGATGGCCGATTGTACCCCAATTTAAAACGCTGAATTTATACCGAAAGCCCTTTCCTTACTTTTTCTTTTTTTTTCCTACTAGTCTTCAAAAAAGTAATGATTTCACTTACTTTTGTAAGAAAATACACAATTTCTAATGACTTTATAATAACACTGTATTAAACATTGAAAAATTGTATGTAACAGTCATCCCTAAATACGGTCGGAAAGCGGAACGTTTTTTTCCGCTGAGCTTTAACGCTGAAATGCCATACCTAAACAAAAACGGCAACGTTATGTCAAAAAACAATAAAAACAGGGTTGTCAAACAAACAAATTAAACAACCCTGATTATTTTAACAGCTGGACGGACGACATTTGTGATTTTGTTATTAAAATTTTGTACAAATTACAAATGTGCATACATATGTATGTATATAATCATATTGTAAATATTTTCTTATCTCCATTTTCTAATACGAAGTGCACAAATTTTTTCTTTTATTTGTTATTTCACTTTTGTAAATTTTTGCTTTTTTTCTCTGGTTACAATTGTTTTCTTTTGCAACTAACTTCATTAGAAAACGCTCTGCCAAAATCGGATTTTCCAATAGCAAAGCGTTGCCGCAGTGTTGCCGTCGCGTTATTTCGGTATGCTCCATACAAAATGTATGGACATGAGAACTTTTGACATCTAAAAAACGCTTGAAGCCCGTATTTAGGGATGTCAGTAAGAAATACTTACCAAACGGATGGAAATATTACAAGAACACCCGTTAGAGAATTAAAACACGATCAGCTACTTAAGGTTATTACGTAGAGATGGGAAACTTTGCGACAGTTATTTATTTTCATAGTCGATACCTATGCATCAAAGCTAGTGATGTACAATGAGAGCCCCGCATCGATAACGTCATTGCCGAAAGTACCCCAATGCCGAAGCTGCCCCAGTCTCCCCTACGTGTTTTCCATGTCTAGATGTCTTCGATTTCAGGGAAAAAAAGTATATATAAAAATTGTAGCCTCACTCGTTATTCATAGTAAATTTGCTGCCTTCGTCCTCTTTGACCCATTACCCACACCAAATAATGCATTTTTGGGGATGCATTGGTTCTGTATGCTCCTCAGATTTACGCTGATTTTCAAGCGGAAATGTGCACAACGCACTTTCTTCACCGAGCATGGATTTTGATAATAAAATTCACAAATCTGCAAGCTTTTTTCGCTTGCAAGACTCACGGTTAAATTATTGACCAAACTGAGCACGTTTAACAGTAACATACTACACGAAAACAGCTGAGCTGCAAACAGTGTTGACAGAAAAGTTGTTAAAAAATGACCAATAGTGCCTACAAGCCCAGTTGTCTATTGTTTCCATATCAGGCTAATGTCAAAAGTTTGCATGCAAACTCCATAAATTGTTGCTTTCTCTTAAAAGCGCAGGTTTGCGATAAGATAAATGAATGAGAATGCTGAAATGTTTACTAATAGATACTGTATGTACATACACCTATTTTTATACCCTCCAAAAAAGTATTGGATGGGTATATTTACTTTGTCATTCTGTTCGTAACGCGGAGAAATATCCATCTGAGACCCCATAAAGTGTATATATTCTTGATCAGTGATAAAATCTAAGACGATCTGAGCATGTGCGTCCCTCTGTCCGTCTGTGGAAATCACGATTCAGTCCAAACGAAAAGACCCAGACTCTTGAAATTTGGTACAAATATATCTTGAAGAATAGCAGAGGTTAATTTCGGAAATGGGCTAAATCGGGCAAGAGGGAAAAAAGTTCCCCAAGGAAGAACTGAGCCAATCTCTAAAAAACAACATAATTTTTAAAGTTTTTTTTTTGTAATTTTGTTAAGCAAATGATATATTTTTATGTCAAAGAAGGTCCAACGCGTTAAACTTGAAGCCATAAAATCCAAAAAATTTATTTTTGGACCCCGCCCCTTTTAGTGGGGGTTATTATATGCAAAAATAGTGTAAAAATTTAACAAATTGTATTACTTAAGCCTGCAATCTTTAAACATAAAATTTTTAAGCTTTAATGATGAAGCTGAGATGTAAACTGGTACTACTCTGCCCTACCCCCCGCTCCCCCTTTGCACCCTAAATGAACCTAACCAAAAAAAAAAATTTTACAATTTTGTATTTAATTATCTCAAACCTATATTTTTAGATTTTTATGACAAAGGTGACATGTCTCCCCAGAGTGACCCAAAGTTTTAATACCCTCCAAAGAGAATTGGACCCTATAAAATATATATATATATATATCCTTAATCAGTGATGAAGTCTAAGACGGTCTAGCAATGCCCATACGTTCGTCTGTGGAAAACATGATATTGTCTAGATTCATAGACTAATTGTTCGAAATTTGTTTTTAAATCTCAGAAAGATATGATAAATATTCCAAGACACAAAGGAAATAGGAACTTTTATCAAAGTCAACTAAGCCACCTAATAAGTGGAGACGAACACAATACACATGAGCACTGATGATGAAAGGGTTGCGTCTTTCGAAAACAGCTGTTCTGCTCTGCTATGTAAGTTGAATAAAACTGATGTTGACATTCCTTTGTGCCTTGGAATATTTATCATGTCTTTCTGAGATTTAAAAACAAATTTCGAACAATTAGCCTATAAAATCTTAATTCAATTTAATATAGCAATATAAAATGTGCGTTAAAATTCGTACTACATGATATTGTCTATTTTTGAACCCCGCTCACTTTAGTGGGTCTGGATGCACGATATTATATAAAGGAACTCTGTCCCACCAACTTAAACATTTTAAATTCACTTACTAAATATTTGGAGGATATTTAATATTCGACCTGGTCGAATATAACTTGTTGTTTTCTGATTTTGGTATTCCATATTGTTTAGCCACTTGTTTTATAGATTTTCCACTATCAATTGTCTTCAGTATTTAAAATTTGTCTGGCAACGTTATTAACGTTTTGTGTTGACGCTTAGATGTAAGCGCCTTGTTTACTCCATGCAAATTTTAAGTAGACTAAAATGGTTTTCGCGTACTACAGAGTGTGTTAGTGAAAAACTGTGCCTGTGCTGAATCTTGAAAAATAAAGCTTGATCGTGTAACGACTAAATAATCTCTTTTCAAAATGCGCGCTTTAACCAATTTACACTGTGTATTGCAGAAGAGCTATTACACGATGATTATGATGAAATGATGGCAAACACAAGATATCAAACATTTTCCACATCATTATACCAAACTGACTAATAATTTGTTCTCACAGATAGCCAAATACTAGGTTCGCTCTCTGCCATGGTTCGCCATGTACAATTTTGAGAGCGAACCATATCCGTTCCTTATGAGTCCTGTAGCAAACCTCTGTAAATTTAGTATCATTTCGAATTTTTATAACAAATTGTCGCCAGTTTATCTGAACCAGATGCCGAAACATAAAAACAAACAAAAGTAATTTAATGAAAACCCAGTGTAGAATGCTGTTGAAATAAATATTCCAACACTTTTTTAATTATAAATAAACTGTTTAGCATCATGAGAGTTTATCTTGTTAATAGACTTACTGGTTAAATAAGATCTTGAGAAAATAATTTTGCTTAGTTTTTTTTAGCTTAATGTCCGTAAATAAAATATTTATTCTGCTCGTGGCAAGAATGAATCGTTAACTAATAATGTATGTATGTATGTATGTATGTATGTATGTATGTATGTATGTATGTATGTATGTATGTATGTATGTATGTTTGTT
Source organism: Linnaemya tessellans (assembly GCA_951800035.1). Classification (NCBI taxonomy): domain Eukaryota; kingdom Metazoa; phylum Arthropoda; class Insecta; order Diptera; family Tachinidae; genus Linnaemya; species Linnaemya tessellans. The sequence goes on along the minus strand of OX637536.1, from coordinate 81,024,895 downwards.
GTTAAGATATGTAGCTCTTTGCCACTGATAGATAACAAGGTTTTAGTTTGGCTTCCTACTGTTTTAACAATTATTAACACAAATTTTCTTTGTTGAGGATAATAAAGTTTTCAAAGTTTTCACATTTAATCACGTCTTATTTATATCTTCAAAAGTCCGCAGAATGCTATAAAAACGTTTAATATCAGTTTTTTTTCCAATTTAATTGGTGTTTTTCTAATTCGGACTTTCAAAACCAGTTTAGTTCTAAGTCATCTTAAGCGTGTTCGGATAAATTTGATGAATGTGTGTATATAGGTTTTTACTTTCAAATTAACATATTTTCGGAACAAATTCAACTTTTTTCAAATTAAATTAAATTATTTTCAAAACATATTAACTTTTTTTCAAAGTAAGTTGAGTTATTTTCAACACAAATTAAACATTTTCCTTTTTAAATTAAATTTTTTTCATTTCTAATTCAATGTTTTTCTTTTCAAATTCAAATTATTAAAATCCAAATTAATTTGTTTTTTAATTCACTATTAAAAGCTTAAAAAATAAAGGCCTTATTTATAAAAAATAATTTATGTGTATTACATGATGTTCAGATATGCACCTTAATTAAGTTTTTCGCAATCAATGCCATTATTGAGCTCAATTAACAATACAACATTTTAATTAAGTAATTGCTCAATTAACACTTAATTGTTATAATACTGATTAAAATTAAAAATGCAGCACTGCTAAAAAGTGTGTTTAGTAAGCAAAACACAACACACTGAACAAAGTTAGTCGAGACTTAGCCCCTAAATTGTGGGAAAAGTGCAAAAAACCATAAACAAAATATGTCGAGCCATGTTGACATTGACATTAAATTTATTATTAATTATAGAATGGAAAAAAATTCCTAATTTTTAAGGACCCCAACCCTTATGAATATAAAAAGTTTTTTCTTTTAGTTGTTATACGTTAATTGAATTGACTAAATTTTGTATATGTGAACAGGAAGATAATTGTGCCAATAAAGTGAATATTGACTCAATTAAAAACGCATGTTTGAACACCGTATTAAGCTCTTCTTTGACGTATTTCTATGGGTCGTAGTTTAATTTTTAAACTTTTCGGTTAGTACTACTATGAACTAGATTTGAGTTAAGTTTTAAATTTTAATAGAATAAATATAAAAATATAAATTAACTTAATTTTTAAGGTTTCTTCCTATTTTTTTAAATTTCAATACATTCGAATGAACTTAATTTTTAGATTTGGTAGTAAGTGTAATTCCAAAGTTTTTACTATGTATAACAGCACAGGATTGGAAGATATGCCAGTGGGACAGGCAGTTGTATTGTTTTTTTTAACAATATTAAAGAAAACAGAACATATAAAACATTAAGTTAATTTAAAAAAGAAATCAGTTTGAAGTCAAAAAAGCGAGTTAATGTATAAAAATTTTGTTGATTTTAAAAATATTTAAACAACAACTTAATTTTAAACATCAATTAAACAAACTTTAAAAACAATTGAATTTGAAAATGAAAATACTTAATTTTAAATTAAAAAAAGTGAATTTAATATGAAAAATGTTGAATTTGATATACAAAAATTTTTATTTATTTTAAAAATAATTTAATTTGTTTGAAATAAATGTTAATTTGTTTTCAAAAAAATTGAATTTGAATTTAAAAGATTTTAATTTGATCTAAAAAATTATTAATTTGGGAGTAAAAACCTACATATAATAGTTCCAAAAGTATATATTTAATCTTAGCATTCAAGTTTTAGATGATGTGAAGTCTATATTGAAATTTGTACTAATTAAGACGGGAAGCATTCATTCAGAATGGTACACATAAAATAATACCACAGTGGAATGAAATAATTAGGGATGTAACCTATACCGATTCTGATATATCGGCGATACTTATGATTTGCCGATATATCGATATCGGCGATATTTTACTGTCAATATGACGATACTTCTTATATTTTTTAGAGCTGTTTTGAACAAACAATTCAATTTTCAACGCTTTTATTTTGCATAACAACTAAAGCAGCCAATACGCGACAACAGCATGCACGCGCAATCATACGATTGAGCTGTCGGCACGCGTCGCATACCAGCCAAGGAAGCTGGTACAGTATTCATTTATTTAAAAATAATTTGCTGTGAGGGTCGTAATGGATAGTGTGACGCAATTTGTGCTGCAATTATGCATAAATTCTGTAATATCAATTTTGTTAAAAAAAAGATGTGTGGTGTCGTGGGACACCGGATAGGAACGAAGTTCCTTATAAAAATATTAATTTTAAGTTCTATTCGAGGTATAAAGAAAATAATTATTCGGTTATAAATTTTTATTATGATTTTTTTTGCGCCGACCAACGAAAATACATACAGAATCAATTTTGTTCCCAAACGGAATTTGATTCTGTCACGGCACGGCTGCGTATGATTAATATTTGCTTGTATGGAATCGTATTACTCATACGTCTTAAACATTGATTTAGAAACAAAAAATCTTACGTTACGGACGTTTTTTCCCGCATCGTCCCATAAGGAACTTCGTTCCAATATCATAATGTACACCCGAATAATTTATACCTCGAATAAAATTTAAAATTAATATTTTTATAATAAGGAACTTCGTTCCTATCCGGTGTCCCACGACACCACACACGTTTTTTTTTTGTTAATTTCAGAATGAATTCAAATATTAATTTTAAATATCAATAATCTTTTACACTGTAATTTTGTACAAGAAAAGAATTACTCTACTTGAGTTTTGTTAATTTTAACTTGAGTTCAATTTCAATATGCGTATCGGTATCGGATCGGCAAATCGGCGTATCGTTACATCCCTAGAAATAATATCCCAAACAAAAATAAAACAACAACAGTGTCAGCTAAAAGGTAATTTAAAATAAGACATTATTTGTTGCATGTTTGTAAGCCACTAATCTTTATTTTTAAAATATCTCTGCTTAAATACCAACATAAAATTGGTGATGAGATGTATGAGGAATAAACCAATTTAAGGTACGATAAGATGTATGAGGCCTAAGTAAATATGGTATAAGACGTAAAATCAAATATGTTTGAACAGAAAAAAGTACAACTCAGCTAAACTGAAACTATGTTTGCACAACGTTTCAGCAGTGTGGGTTTTATATCCTATAAAATACAAACCCAATTTTTTAAAATGAAATAACACCCCAAAACTCGTCTTAAATAAGGTGGCTTTACAAGGCAATACATGTAAAAAAATACTTTGTAGAATTAAAATGTTATAAAACTTTCTTAACAGACAATAAATAGTCTGTTGTAAGTATCTTTCATGTTTACACGGATGATATGAGTGAAATCAAAGCAGTGATATCAAATATCCAAGTTATAATAAAATATGCGCAAAGTGCTCATAAAAAACATTGTATTTAAAAAACTAAATATTGACGAAAATATTAAATTAAAAACAAAGAAGCAAAAGTGCCATATTCGGCTGTGTCCAATCTTAAATACCTTCCACTAATGTACATAAGAGTATATATAGACTATAGATTCTACAGAATATTCACACATTCATGTGTGAGTGAATGTGGAGGGTACCCTCACTTTGTCATTCCGCAGCGATATATCCATCTGAGACCCCATGAAGTAAATATATTCTTGATCAGTGATGAAATCTAAGACAATCTGAGCATGTCCGTCCGTCTGTGGAGATCACGATTCAGTCCAAACCAAAAGAGCCAGACTTGATATTTGGTACAAATATATCTTGAAGCATAGCACAGGTCAAGTTCGAAAATGGGCTGAAACGGGCGAGAGGGAAAAAAGTTTCCCTAAGATGAACTAAACCAACCTCTAAAATTAACATAACTTTTGAATTTTTTGTAATTGTGTTAAGCAAATGATATATTTTTATGTCAAAGAAGGTCCAATGCGTTAAACTTGGAGTCATAAAATAAATAGAAATTATTTGTGGACTCCGCACCCTTTAGTGGGCGTTATTATATGCCAAAATAGTGTAAAAATTAAACAAATTGTTTACTTAAGCCTACATCCCTTAAAAATAAAATTTTCAAGTTTCAATGATGAAGCTAAGACTTAACCTGGTACTTCTCTGCCCTACCCCCTCCTCCCCCTTTGCCCTCTAAATGAGCCTATAAGAAATTTTTTTTTTAATTTTGCATATAATTATCCCAAGCATTTATTTTTAGAGTTTTATGACAAAGGTGAAATGTCTCCCAGCCCTTGCCGGAGCGACCCCGCCAAAATACAGTTTTAATACAATCCAAAGAGAATTGAACTCCATAAAGTATATCGTCCCCTTAATAAAACAAAATTGTATAATTTTTTACTGTTTCGATATAATCAAGTTTAAAGTTTTTGTGTTATTAGGCATCTGGAAAAACAGTAATATTTCAGAAAATATTCGAAGTTTTTAAGTTGTAGTCATTTCAATAATTAGTTGAATTATCAGGCTACTAGCAGATGACATTTCATTAATTTACAAGTGCTTTAATTGCAAATAAATGGGACTCAAAGTACCGTGATGTCACTTAGGCTATTTTATTTGTTTTAGTATATGTATGAAAATCATTATACACTGTTTTATTTTGTATGTTATACACTATTTTATTTGAATATTTTTGTCTGATGAACGTTCATGCAGTAAAACATATTGTAGTATTCGTGTTTAACAATCCATTTTATTCATAAGTCACTGTAAGTTTTTTTGGTATTTCAGTGACACGTTCTTAATTGTTTTGAAATTAAATTTTTACAATTTTAATTAATAAAAAATACGGAAATATTCCCCTCCACATCAGGCTCAACCAAGCAATTTTTATATCCATCAGGTTGAAGGCTAAGATAAAAAGAATGAAATTCTTTGGGAATTACATTTTGGGCATAAAGATCATTGTAATTTAAGAAGAAGATATGGTAAGCTGTAGCTTAAATTTAGGACACAAACTTGGGGTAGCACAGTTATAAGTGATTGATTTCTTCCTCTTTCGTTCCATTATATCAATTGTTTGCCACTCGGAATCCCAATTTTCTTTGTAGTGCAGCGAATCGGGCTTAGCTTTCTCCACTTTAATTTGCTTAATCTTCAACCAATTCACTGAGTTGTTTTCGTTATTTTTTTTTGAAAGTGTGTCCTAAACTGCTGAACCATTCCTTGAGATCATTATTGTCGTACCAGAACATTCTTTCCACAGTGTATAGTTGTTTGCTTTGGCCAATCTCAAAATCGCGAATAATGGTGTATATCAATATAAGTCATTTTTCGATTTTGTTTTGTCATGAAGAAATATAAATAGTGATTAATAAAATTAGTGTATGCTTTTTATACACTATTTTTCTTTGAAATTATATTCAGAGAAACAACTAACTAAAACACCGTAACCTTCATTTACACAATTATTTACGAAAATTTTCAAACATGAATGTGCTGTGAATCGCACGATTGTCGAATCACATGCGATTTGAAAAACGCCAATTTCTTTTGAACGATTTTGATCGATTGCTAACTCCGGCACACCAATTTTGTGACTTCAAATCGAAAACGTTTTATTTCATGCGATAAGCGATTTCCATCACATGGCCGATTATTTCAATCGATCTTTTGACCCACTTTGTAGAAATAGAACTTCACCAAATTTTGCCCACATATAGAATCGGTTATGTAGATTATTATGCAATAAAAAAATAATGGTGTATATGCGTATACACTGTTGTTTTATTAAGGTGACGATATATATTCTTGATCAGTGATGAAGTCTAAGACGATCTAGCAATGCCCATACATTCGTCTGGGGAAAATATGATATAGTCTATTTTTAGACCCCGCCCCCTTTAGTGGGCGTTGACGTATGATATTATAGGCAAAAATAGTGTAAATATTGAACAATTTTTATTCCTTAAGCCTATAAGTAGCGGAAATATTCTCTGATCTTGCAGAGGTGAAATGTTTATCCCATGGCCCTTCCCGGAATGACTCTCTCAAAATAGAGTTTTAAAATTGGGTACAGAGATGTCTTAGAGGAACTCTGTCCCACCAAGTTAATCATCTTAAATTTACTTACTAAATATTTGGAGGGTATTTAAGATTCGACTCGGTCGAATATAACGTTTTTACTTGTTTGTTTTCTATTAGTGTTGAGATATTGTTTCATTAGTTATGATATCCTAATATATAGAATGTAGAATCCATTCCAAATTTATAGAAACGACAGAGCAAAGTCTATGAAATAATGGTAACAACTAGGGTTACTAAGTTTTTTCTAGTTCATTTTAAAGTTAATTACAACAACATTAATTCATATTTGTAAAAAAAAATAAACTGGAGGACAATAAATTTGACTGGAAATATTTTCCAACTGTAATTTGACAGTAAAAAATAAACAGGGTTTCCTTCCTTTCCTTTTGTATCTACGGAACTTGTACATGCTTTGCTGATTGTAGAATGAATAAGACTGGGGTATGCCAAATAAAATATTAACGTTATAAATATGCTTTTTAGAGGATGATAAAATCTTTTAAAAATTAATGGAGTGGCAAGCAAACACCTACTGAATTTAAAATTCTGTTAATAAAACAGTATCTTTAAAAGGTAAACGAGATGCATCGTAGTCGCCGATTTTCAAAGAAGACCAGGGGAAAATGTGTGCTTTATTCAAAGCCATAGACACAGACAGCTGAAATTAAAAAAATGGTTTAATCAACTGCGAATGAAACCAAGAAAACTTTGACATAAAGAAACATTGTAGGAAAAACAACACAGACGTGTTTCAACTGAAAGAACGCGCAGAATTCTACACAATAGCAGGTGTAACACAAAAGACACCAATACAAAAATAAATAGAACTTTAAAAGAGTATAAAATGAAGGCGGTAGTTATTAACATAATAGCGGAAGTGTCTGGGCTTTTATTTTGTGGAATCAAGAAAGAAACTCAGGTGAAAAATGTAGATCAAACAAATACGAACGAAATTTTAATTATTCTGTTGCTTCTAAAATTTCATGAATTATTCCTTTAAACTTGGAAACTTTCGAATAATTTAGTCGCTCATTATGTTTAATATCTTATTAACTTTGATTTCAACAACTTTCCTTTATCCTTCTGTGATTTTTTTAAAATTTCTTCTTGGCAACCCTATTTTGGCACGGTGTCATCATTTTCCTTATTTAGGGAAATATTTTCCAAAATGGAAGAGTTAGACTTGGCTGGCAAGTAGCTTCAACTATACGATGCCACATGTCCCACAATGACCCAATTGAACGACGAGTTCGTTGAGCAGTTTTTTCACGTTTGGGGCCGGTCAATTGGCCGCCGTGATTTAACGCATGTAGACGGTTCTTTTTTGTGGGATTATCTTCAGACTCATGTCCATAGGTTGACGCCCTGAAAGCCATTACTGAAGAATCTATTGGAGAAGCCATTTCAGGTTTTTAGAAACGAACTGAAAAAATGGGCTATACAACTGCATACAAGAAATAGGCAGCACTCTACCGTAGGCAGAGTGGGGGGACCCAGATGGTAACAGAACAAAGGAGATCCTAATATTGAGAAGGCCCACACTACGGAGATTGGTTTATTTAATAACGGGACATACAGAGTTAAGGAATCACCTGGCACGAATGGGTATCGTTGACGATATAACATGCAGGGCCTGTCAGGAAGATGACGAAACACTGGGGCACTACTTGTGCCACTGTCCAGCTTTTAGTCAAGTCAGAAGACAAACATTTAATCAGGAGATTATATAGAAGATGGAATTTCTTAGGGGTTCTAATTGGAGAGACTTAAGAAGATACATTGAAGCAACTAAGTTCTTAACGTAGTCAAATGCAAAGGTTTTTCTGGTTTTTAATGGAGGTTTTTAATAGAATGGGAACTCCTTATAAAAGGGCGCACAGCAGGCCTAAGAGGACGAAGTGTAATCCTGAACAGATTGGGACAGCTCTTGCTTATGCCCCTCTCTTCAATCGAACCTAAAATTCAAAAGAAGAAAATACGTATCTTCTGTTTCGAGTGCGTGGATATTATACGTATTAAGAATCACGCACGGTCGTAAATTTTTGAATTACGCTCACGCACGAATGCGAATAATGTTGTTTAAGTAAATCAAGCGTTTATGTTTGAAAAACAGCTTTAGTTTTTTAATGAAATCTTAAGACTAAGACTACAATAATTTCTTAATTCTAACTTAAGGTGAGCAACGACAGTCTTTTATAGTGACGTTGCTGTCTGGCAAAATGTGGGAACAAAAATAAAATGTAACTTAAAACTTATATGTACGTTTTCCCACACTTTGCCAGCCGATATCACTGGTGAGGTGGTTTGCATGTAACTCGCGTGACACGAAGCAATATTGACATTTGCGCATCTCTACTATAAACATATATTTATAGTCTTTGCTTAAACGTACTCTAAAATAAATTACAATTATTTGCTATCGTGCTGCCCCTATTCAGAGTCTGGAAAATTAATCTCCTATCACCTTTTCAATGTTTACTGAAACAACCACACAATAAACAAATACAAAAATTATGACACATACATTTGTATACATAAATATGTACGTGTGTGTGTGTGCACTAACAAAATAATATTTGTAAACTTTAGGATCCACTTCAACTTATGAAGTGATGCGTGACAAAGTGTGGTAAACCGCAAAAACAGTTTAAGTCTTTATAGGAGAGTGTGTTCGTGTTTGTTAAGTGTTTACGATTCACAAATATTATCTCAATCTGTGTAAATAATAACAAAACAAGTAAAAACGTTATATTCGACCGGGTCGAATCTTCAATACCCTCCAAATATTTAGTAAGTAAATTTAAAATGTTGAACTGGGTGGGACAGAGTTTCCTTAAGACATCTCTGTACCCAATTTTAAATTTCTATTTTGAGAGAGTCATTCCGGAAAGGCCGTGGGACAGACGTTTCATCTCTGCAAGATCAGAGCTTCTCAGCTTCTTACAGGCTTAAGGAATAAAAATTGTTCAATATTTACACTATTTTTGCATATAATATCGTACGTCAACGCCCACTAAAGGGGGCGGGGTCCAAAAATAGACTATAACATGTTTTCCACAGACGAACGTATGGGCATTGCTAGACCGTCTTAGACTTCATCAGTGATCAAGAATATATATATGTACTTTATGGGGTCCAATTCCCTTTGGAGGTTATTAAAGCTGTATTTTGTCGGGGTCGCTCTGGCAAGGGCTGTGGGGGAGACATTTCACCTTTTGTCATAAAACTCTAAAAATAAATGTTGGGGATAATTATATACAAAATTAAAACATTTTTTTTATAGGGTCATTTAAGAGGCAAAGTGGGAGGAGGAGGTAGGGCAGAGTAGTTCCAGGTTACGTCTTAGGTTCGTCATTGAAACTTAAAAATTTTATTTTTAAGGAATGTAGGCTTAAGTAAAACTATTTATTAAATGTTTACACTATTTTGGCATATAATAACGCCCACTAACGGATGCGGAGTCCAAAAATTAATGTTTTTTTATTTTATGGCTCCAAGTTTAACGCATTGGATTTTCTTTGACATAAAAATATATCATTTGCTTAACAAAATTACAAAAAAATACTTTAAAAATGATGTTGTTTTTTAGAAGTTGGTTTAGTTTTTTTTAGGGGAATTTTTTCCCTCTTGCCCGATTTAGCCCATCTCCTTCAAGATATATTTATACCAAATTTCAAGAGTCTAGCTATTTTCGTTTGAACTGAATCGTGATTTCTACAGACGGACGGACGGACATGCTCAGACCGTCTTAGATTTTATCACTGATCAAGAATATATATACTTTATGGGGTCTCAGATGGATATTTCGCTGCGTGACAAACGGAATAACAAAGTGAATATACCCTCCATATTCTTTTTCGGAGGGTATAAAAAGGAGACTGTTAGTATTATACACAACATACACACATGTTTTGGTTATATGCTGTGCGGTCCAGTCCCATCATCACCAAAACGGAAATATGTGATACATTAACTAACCGAAGTAGCCTCAAATTTAATTATAACCTATTTTTTATTGGATTCGAAATAATTTTAAATTAAAAACATGTCATACACCAAAAGATACTATTTTTTTTAATGTGGAACAGCTTTACGTGAAATGTTTGCATTCAATCTGAAATCAAGTGGCAGCTAAATGTGAACCAAGGTTAGGTTATGTTAGGTTAGGTTGAAAAGAGGGGCATAAGCATCCCCAGCCGTCCTGGATTACACTTAGGCCTCATACGCCTGTTATGTGCTCTATAATAAGGAGTTCCCATTTTACTGTAGGGAGCCTCTACCGATACCATGGAAACCTCTGAGTTTGATTACGTCAAGAACCTAGTTTCTTTTTTTTTTTTTTTTTTTTAGGAGTAGGACCAGCACTCAGGGGATGACCCCTATATATGCAATGCATTGCGCCGGAACTGAAAACGAGGGGATAGTATTGAGGAGACAGATTAGGAAAGATGAGAAGATAGACTGTTTTTTTTTGTAGCTATTTCAACCTTTTTACTTCGTCGGCTAATTTTTGCTACAGGCCCGACGAAGGTGGGTGCTGTTACTCTGCTTTTTAGTACATGATAGTGTCAGTCGCTGCCAATTATGTTCAGTGATCAGTGACTATGCCTTCATCATTGAAACAGGCTGGCAAACACTAACACAACCACGCACTAATGCTGATCAGAAGAATTCAACACAATATTTCATGACTCAGAGCTGGCTCGAACTCACGACCCTCCGTTTCATAGTCTCGTGTTCTACTACTTCAGCCAACAGCACCCACAAGTCTTAAGTCTTTCCAATTAGAGCCCCTAAGGAATTCCATCTCCTGTATAATCTCCTGATTAAATGTTTGTCTTCTCACTTGGCTAAAATCTGGACAGTAGTTCCAGTAGTGCTCCAGTGTCTCGTCCTCTTCCTGACAGGACCTGCATGTTATATCGCCAACGATTTCCATTCGTGCCAGGTGAGTCCTTAACTCCGTATGTCCTGTTATTGAATGAACCAACCTCCGTAGGGCTGGCCTACTCAATGTTAGGAAATGTGAACCAAACTGTATTAAATAGTTGACTAGATTCAACTTAAATGACGTATACAATTCAACTTAAAACCAATCTAAGCACTTATTTGACAACCGATTTTACAGATGAGATAGCAACTGCTTATGATACTTTAATTTGTTGTTTGTCCTGCCTAGTCATTTTCCGCGCTGATATTTGTTTCCCCGCCTGGTAGCAATTTTGTACCGTTAAGATCGGCGGTAAAGGACCAGAAAAATATACAAACTGTTCAATTTTATATATGTAAATATAAAAAATTCTCGTGTCACGGAGTTTGAAAGGGCTTGACCGATTTTTATGAAATTTTGTAGGTATGAGAAATAGGTAAGATATATTTTATATTGCTAGAGGGCGTAAAATAGGCCAAAACCAGTAAAAGCTTCTCCTTCCTATATGAGATATCATTGCCTAGCCAACCGACAATAGTTAGAGAGCTGATATTTGTATACTCGTAGAGACACTAAAGAGAGATTTTCGGAAATTTCAAAGCGAAGGCGATAAAAACCCCCAAAAAGGGGTAAAATCGTTAGTTATATATATCAGAAACTAAAACAAGTGTATGTAGTAAGAATTATAAGGAACATTTTATATTGCTATATTAAATTGAATTAAGATTCTATAGGCTAATTGTTCGCAATTTGTTTTTAAATCTCAGAAAGACATGATAAATATTCCAAGGCACAAAGGCAAGTCAATATCAGTTTTTGAACTGTTATCACATGCAACTAAGCCACCTAATAAGTGGTGACAAACACAATACACATGAGCACTGATGATGAAAGGGTTGCGTCTTTCGAAAACAGCTGTTCTGCTCTGTTGTGTAAGTTGAATAAAACTGATGTTGACTTTCCTTTGTGCCTTGGAATATTTATCATGTCTTTCTGAGATTTAAAAACAAATTTCGAACAATTACTTTATGAATCTTAATTCAATTTAATATAGAAATATAAATGTTCGTTAAAATTCTGACTACAGAGTGTTGTTGTACTCGACAGTACCTAGCAGAAAAATGGTATAACATCCCAGAAACTTTCACTTCATTTTTTTTTGTCTCACCGTGATACTAAAGTATTGTAAAACCAAATAAATTTAGCAGAAAGATTTAGGCTGACTTAATCGACCAAAATCAATAAAAAACGCTACTTTGCATATTTTCTTGACGATTTTGCATTTTCTGTCACGATATACATAACTTTCTATATGTATCTACACTGAAGCATTGGGATCTTAATGGTATATTAATATTAATATTTTTATAATTAAGGTGCTTGCTTTTTTCTTTAAAGCTAAAATACTATTTAATAACAAAGTATGTAACTATATTATATAATGAGTTATAAACGCGATTAGGTCAATTTCCGTTCAAATAACTCCCCAAGCAAAGGCGGGCAGGTCGGCCATTTGTAATTCAAGTTTAAATAAAAAATAATTATTTAAAAAGTATTTTGTTAAAAAAATAAAATTGTAAAATTGGTTTGCAGTAGTGGTATATTCCTGTGCCAATATTCTTAAAATAATGCCAAACATAAATACATATTATACAAATTAATACCTTTTCTTTTACTCTGCTTTTTATATTTAATTATTTCTTCGTACTAATAGATTTTCTTGTTACCAAAATTAAGAAAAATCCTATTAATGACCATTGGTTTAAGACTCTTACCCTTATAAACAAACAGCAACATGAACAAGGATGTTAGTGTCAAAAACTTTTATAATATATACAAACTTTTAACATGAAATTCCATTGGGAATTATACACTTCACCGCATTTTAAAATTGGCTAACATCAAAAACCAAAAAGGTATGTTGTACTTTGGGTGAGTTTGCTCTACGTTAGGTTAGGTTGAATAGAGTTGAAGCTAGTAAAGGCCTATAGTGGGCTCTCAAGTTGCAAAAAGCAAAACCCATAACTTATAGAAACTTCGTCTCATTGACGGAACCCCTCAGTTTCTTCCAGTCAATATCCCTAAGCAGAGACAATAATCTCTAACCACTTAAAGTTCTGGTGATTAAAAAAGCAAGATTAAAGATAAAATTATAAAAAATACAATTAAGAGAGGATTGGGCAAAGTGCGAAAAATAAACTAATTAAGATTTCGAATAAGTAATTGCTATACATAAATTAGTACATAAATATGTATGTTTGTATGTACGTACTTTCCTTTTTTCCAAGTTTAAAGCATTTTATATGAATGCAATTAGTAAGATGTTGTATTTTTATTTGATTTAATCTGAAAAAATTAAAAGATCAGGGTGCTCAGAGGAGAAAAGAAATAATAATTAACATCCATCGAGCGATATTGGACAATCGGAGAAGGGAGAAAACGTACAACAGTTGAAGGTCAAGGTTTTTATCTCAACAGAGTGAACTCATTACATTTCGTATGAAAAACGTAGATTTGCGAAGAGCATCGACCATGGCCCAACTATCATGCATAAAACTACTTAATCCAGAAAAACTTACATGTTAATCTTCTAATTTGTTTTAGCAAATTAAGATTCGACCGGGTCGAATCTTAAATACCCTCCAAATATGTAGTAAGTAAATTTAAAATGTTTAACTTGGTGGGACAGAGTTGCTTTGTATAATACCGTACGTCAACGTGCACTAAAGGCTGTAATATTAACCAAGCTGGTGGTCGTTTTTTATAAAATTTAAGTTCTTATAATTTTTATTCAATATTTCGTTAACGGCTTGTTAACATCTTCAGGAAATAAAAATTAATATTAAAATTAATATTGTTATTACAATAAACTGATAAGGTCAATAAAAACACATCAACATATAAATATTTGGGATAATTATTTACAAAATTTGAAAAAAAATTTTTTCTTTTGATAGGGTCATATAGGGGGGCAAAGGAGGAGGAGGAGGGGATAGGGGCAGAGTAGTAGCAGGTTACGCCTCAGCTTCGTCATTAAAGCATAAAAATTTTGTTTGTAAGGAATGTAGACTTAAGTAATGCAATTTGTTAAATTTTTTCACTATATTGACATATAATAACGCCCACTACAGGGGGCGAGGTCCAAAAATTATTTTATGGCTCCAAGTTTAATGCGTTGAACCTTCCTTAATATAAATATATATCATTTGGTTAACAAAATTACAAAAAAAACTTAAAAAATGATGTTGTTTCTTAGAGGTTGGTTTAGTTCTTCTTGGGGAACGTTTTTCCCTCTTGCCCGATTTAGCCCATTTCCGAACTTATTATTCAAGACATATTTATACCAAATTTCAAGTGTCTAGCTGTCTTCGTTTGAACTGAATCATGATTTCCACAGACGGACGGACGGACATGCTCAGATCGTCTTGGATTTCATCACTGACCAAGAATATATATACTTTAAGGGGTCTCAGATGGATATTTCGCTGCGTTACAAACGGAATGACAAAGTGATATACCCTCCATATTCTTTTTTGGAGGGTATAATAATGATGTCGGAAATTTGAAGTATGGAACTATAGAAATATACATATATAAGTGGCAGCGCAACGGCAAAAAATACAACATTGTTGTTTGTGTAAAGTAATGGTTCACGTCAAAAATTATAGCAATAAAACACGTTGAAGTGCAGCTCGCATTCGCAATTATTAACAGTGCTCACATATGCCAATACAACGAATATATATTGCACACAAAAACTTGACATCAATATCAACCAGCGTTGCCATTTTAGAAATGAAGAAAACCGCCAAGTTTACAGTAAAAACGGGTAAAAGATAAACAAATTACGTAAAAGGAGTAAACAGCGCCCAGAGAAAAAAACTTAAAATAAAAAAAAAATTTACTGTTTGACTTTGTAAATAATACAATAAAAATAAAAAGCCACTCAAAGTAAGGGTAAACAAAGCAATTAATTAATTTAATTTAGGAGTAAACAAAAATCTAAAATAAAATAACAATTCACAACAAAAAGATACAAAATAATATAACGTAATCATAATCGGGCCATAAACGGTTTTTTATACCCTTTACAAAAAAGTGAAAGATTATCATTCCGTGTGTAATTTCCTCTATATTAATATGGGACCCCATAAAGTACATGGAAGTAACCAAAATGGTTAAAAATTTTAAGTGTTTCGTGAATAAAACTACTTTATACTTCATTAAGAGTTGCTTTGGTAAAAATAAAACAAACAAATTAAAATTTCGCTTCCAGGGTTCGGAAATTTAATTTTTTTAGTACATAAAAGCAGTCATATAAGTGCCTAATTTTGTTTTTTTTTGTGAATTATAAGTATTTCGCCAAGGTTGACAAATGAAAATTTTTTGGTACATAAAAGTAACCAAATAAGTTCTTAATTTTTTTTTTGTGTGAATTACGCGTTTTTTATACTTCAAGAAGAATTGCATTCGTGTAAAATTCAAAAAGCTTGATTTCAGGATTGGAAAATCGAAAATTTTTGGTACGAAAGAAGTTCTTAATTTTGGTTTTTTTAAGTGAATTAAACTTTTTATACTTCAGGAAACATACTTTATATTAAGTTTTTCGTTATAACGACGCTCGTTATATTGAAGTTTCACTGTATTAAGCGTAAAATTTTTTTGTGGATCATTTAGGGGGCTAGATTGCCTTAGAATTCATCACTGATTAAGATTATATGTACTTTATGGGGTCTTAGAGGGATATTTCGCTGCGTAACACACGGGATGACAAAGTGAATATACCCTCCAATTCTTTTTTGGAGGGTATACAAACTGTTGTTCCCTCATTTTATTTCATGACATTTTCATTTCATAATTATGAATGAGCTAATTAATTTAACGGAATGAATTAATTCAGTAAAGTGAAAGAGCGTAAGTAGTAAAGCGTTTGACAAAGTTCAAATCCAAATAAGTTCCTAATTTTTGTTTTTAGTGAATTAAAACTATTTGATACTTCAGAAGAATTAAATTGGTATTAAAAGCCAAAATAAACAGGAATCCCATTCCAGGGTTGGACAGTCGAAATTTTTTTACTATATAAAAGTAAACAAATTGGCTACTAATTTGTTTTTATACCGTCCAAAAAAGAATTTGGAGGGTATATTCACTTTGTCATTCCGTTTGTAACGCATCGAAATATCCATCGCAGACCCCATAAAATATATATATTCTGGATCAGTGATGAAATCTAAGAGAATCTGAGCATGTCCGTCCATCCGTCCGTCTGTGGAAATCACGATTCAGTCCAAACGAAAAGAGCTGGACCCTTAAAATTTGGTATAAATATATTTTGGAGCTTAGAGCAGGTTAAGTTGGAAGATGGGCTAAATCGGGCAAGAGGGAAACAAGTTCCCCAAAGAAAAACTAAACCAACCCAGAAAAAACAACATAATTTTTAAAGTTTTTTGGTTATTTTGTTAAGCAAATGATATATATTTTTTTTGTGTTTCTAGACATATTATTTTTATGTCAAATACGGTTCAATGCCTTAAACATGGAGCCATTAAATAAAAAAAAAATTATTTTTGGAAAAATTGCATAAAAATTTACCAAATTGTTTTACTTAAGCCTACATTCCTTAAAAATAACATTTTTAAGCTTTAATGACGAAGCTGAGACGAAACCTGGTACTACTCTGCCCTACCCCCTCCTCCCCCTTCATCCCCTAAATGACCCTATCAAAAAAAAATAAAATTTAATTTGTATACAATTATCCCAAGCATTTATTTTTAAAGTTTTATGACTGCCGATTTCTTCCCTACACCCTTCTCCCCTTTTGCCCCCTATATGAACCCATCAAAAAAAATTTTTTTTAAAATTTTTTATATAATCATCCCAAGCATTTATTTTTAGAGTTTTATGTCTACCTGTTTCTGCCCTACCCTCTCTCCCCCTTTGCCCCCTAAATGACCCTATAAAAAAATAATTTTGTATATAATTATCAAAAGCATTTATTTTTAGTGTTTTATGACTGCCTATTTCTGCCCTCCTCCCCTTTGCCCCCTAAATGACCCTATAAGAAAAATAATTTTGTACATAATTATCCCAAGCATTTAGTTTTAGAGTGTTATGACAAAGGTGAAATGTCTCCCCCAAAGCCCTTGCCAGAGCGATTCCGCCAAAATACAGTTTTAATACCCGCCAAAGAGAATTGGACCCCACAAAGTATATATATTCTGGATCAGTGATGAAGTCTAAAACGGTCTACCAATGCCCATACGTTCGTCTGTGGAAAACATGATATAGTCTATTTTTGGACCCCGCCCCCTTTAGTGGGCGTTGACGTACGATATTGTATAAAGGAACTCTGTCCCACCAAGTTAAACATTTTAAATTCACTTACTAAATATTTGGAGGGTATTTAAGATTCGACCCGGTCGAATATAACGTTTTTACTTGTTTTTTTTTTGTGTTTTAAGCCTATTTTATATTTCAGTAATAATTAAATTAGTACTAAAAACCAAAAAAATCAAAAATTTGATTAGAGGGTTGGACAGTCGGTTTCTTTCGGCACATAAAAGTAACCAAATAAGTTTTTCATTTTTTTTTTTTGTGAGTTAAATCTGTGTCATACATCAGGAAGAATTAAATTAGTATTAAAAATTAAGAAACCTATGTCAGGGTTCGCCAATTTAATTATTTTTGGTACATAAAGACACCAAAGGTTATTTATTTTGATTTTATATTTTAATATGAATTAGATTGGGAATAAAAGTAAAAAAAAAATCAAATCCAATTGACAATTTGTTTTTGTACATAACGGTAACCGATTTGGTTAGTATTGTAAATCAGAAAAATGTTCTGGCTCCTTATAAATATGATAGACGAATAAGCGATCTCCGTCTCTCTATACGTAATCAGTTTTCCTAGGGCCCAGGAAGGGCTAGAGCCTTCATTGTTGTACTGGTGGATTGGAAATAAAAATAGCGCGCCTTTAAAATTTAGAATCCAAATTACAGTAAAAGTAATTGTTTTTTGTTTTTGCTAATTAAAACTATTTTATAACTTAGGAAACATACATTTGGTATTAAAAATTTCAAATAAATCAAAATTTCGACGACTAATATGTCGTTAGTTGTCAAGGTCCAGGCCTGTGCCATCTGGAAGATTTTCACAAACAATAAAAGTTGTGTAAATATGTGACCACTTCCCTTCCAATCCAATTTCACAGCTTTATTAGACGAACAACATGATGTTTTAAAACAGTGAAGAGAGATTTAAATTAAACCAATATTTTCTTCATCCTGTTCCTTGCGATACCGTCTTCCGGTCAATTAGTTTTGAATGAAATGTTACAATGTTTAGCATAATAATTTCTTTTGATTGGTGTTGCGCCAATAAACAAGTCATACTATTATACCCTCTTCCCGTCAATAAGCATCACAGTTTATTTTTGTCTTAAATATTATTTTTATTAATACTTTGATGTCAATTTCGTTTCAATTAGTGATAATTGTACTCCTATCCCTCGGTACGTGTATGCATCCTTATATAAGTACGTTTATTTAATGTAACACCAAAAACAAAAATTATTTATGACATAAATGTAGATATAACAAAATGTTGACTTTTATTGTATTCATTCATCTCTCGATTATGAAGCCGTCAGCAATTCCTAACACGTCCCAACACCATAAATTTCGAACAGTACAAGATTTAGGTCTATTTTAGGCAAAGAACAAACAATATACTTGAATTTTTTTTGTTGATTTGATTATTAAAGATGTAATCATTTTCTACTGCAAAAGATGTGGCAGGAACTTCTCCTTAAGGTTTTTGTAGAAAACATAGAACACGCATATCGCTAGGATTTTATTAAACACAATATATAAATATTACACAGTACAATAACAAATTAAATAAATTGGTAATACTTAATAACACGATATATGTATTATTATCGTTTATGCCCACATAGGGTATTCAATTAATCGAGATTGTGCTTTAGTCGGTTCAAAGTTCGATTAATCTGTTAATAATTGCTTAATTTTGAAATTCCTTTTTTAGTACTTTAGGGTTTTATTGCTAAATAAAGATTATGTCATAAATATGAATTCATAAAAACGAATAAGTGCGATCGTTTGAGAAAATAGTTTAACTAATAAAATTTTCGAAACAGTAATTCCCTAAAAAGAATCAAAACGATTTTCCGCTCAAAAGAATACTATGCCATTTGTTTGTAAGTGATAGTAGCGACCGACTTTTTTTGCTGCTTTTCGGGTTGTGGAGTAGATCCAATTTTTCAAATTGCCAACACTATGACACTATTTCAACACAGAGCAAAGCGCTGCCACATACTAAAGAAAATATGAGGTCTCGATTGGTCTTTCAGCAAGATAACGAAAACACACAACACGTTGTGTGAAGGATTGCCTTCATGCCAATTGTGTTAACTTGCTGGACGCGCCAAGCCAATCCCCGGACATAAGCCCTATTGAAAATGTTTGAGGAGAGCTAAAGCAAAGAATATGTATGCATACTTTTCAATATAAAGAACATCTTTAGAAGTCTTGGTTTGAAATTCTATTAGACACCTGTCATAAGCTTATTATTTTGTTTTTTTTTTAAATATGGGAGTCAAGACTGGGTATTAAGCAAATATAACCATTAATTTTTGGCAATATTTTTTCTTAGATGCCTTAAAAAGTCCAATTTATGCATAATTTAAGTTTTTGCCAGAAAGAAAAATTCTGTAGTAAATCTTCTTCAAATTTGAATACAGATTTTTAAGTGAATGTCTCGAAATAGTATTATTTGCTCTCATCAAATTATTAGCAAATTTATTTAATAATTCCTTTAGGTTCAATTAGAGTAACAGAATCTCCACCAGTACGTTTACGGCCACGGCCAACGCTTTTAAATATTTCACAACGCATATCTTTTGTATATGAGTAGAAACACATATATAATATGCTTAAACAAGCAATAATTCGACCGGGTCGAATCTTAAATATCCTCCAAATAGGAGCAGCATGTTTGAAACACCTTTCCATCAGCATAAAAACAATTTATGTTATATTTGCAGTTATTATTTTATATCAACGATCACAAAAAGGGACGGAGGTGAATTAAAAATGTTTACCCTGCTGGGTCAGAGTTCATTTAAGACATTTCTTTGACCAATTTAAAACTCTATTTTGATAGGGTCACTTCGGGAAAGGCCGTGGTGGAGAAATCTTACCTTTAGAAAAAAAAGATGTGTGGTGTCGTGGGACACCGGATAGGATCGAAGTTCCTTATTATAAAAATATTAATTTTAAGTTCTATTCGAGGTATGAAGAAAATAATTTTTCGTGTATAAATTTTTTTTATGATTTTTTTTTCGCCGACCAACGAAAATACAGAATCAATTTTGTTCCCAAACGAAATTGAATTCTGTCACGGCACGGCTGCGTATGATTAATATTTGTTTGTATGGAATAGTATTACTCATACGTCTTAAATATTGATGTAGAAACAAAAAATCTTACGTTACGGACGTTTTTTCCCGGTTAGGCACCCCTCCGCATCGTCCCATAAGGATCTTCGTTCCAAATTTTTTTTATGAAGTCCTTTAAGAGGCAAAGGGTGCGGGAGGGTAGGGAAGGGCAGGGGAAGATCAGTGAATATCTTACCTTCGTTGTAAAAGCTTATAAATTAAATTTTTATGGAAAGTAGACTTAAGGAATACAATTTGTCAAATATTTTCACTATTTTTCCTTGTAATATGTTACTTCAATTTCCACTACAGGACTTGGGGTCTAAAAAAGGATTGTTCTGATATTGTGGCTTCAAGCCCGATAAGAGCTATAGACCCATTGCAATACTTCCATATTTGTCTAAAATTTTTGAAAGGCTCATTCATTCACAAATGAGCAAATATTTGTATAACAACAACGTATTGTCTCAGAAACAATCTGGTTTTAGACCTAACCACAGCTGCACATCAACCCTCATCGAAGTGTGCGAAGAGAAACGTTCTAAATTGGATAGTAACTTCATATCGTTTTTGGTTTTACTCGATCACTCTAAGGCGTTTGACACAGTTGAACATACTATTCTATGTCAAAAACTTAAATATATGTGCCATTTCTCAAATAGCTGTGTGCCATCTGACATCAATAGTTGTATTAGTAAATTAAATGTTGACCTTAATAACGTATACAAATTGGCTTCAGCAAAGGGACTTTGCCTAAATGCTAAGAAATCTAAAGTAATCATGATACGTAGAAATAGTAATGTGCAATATCACTTGCCTCAGATAACTATTGGCGACTCGTCTATAGAAATAGTTGAACATGCCAAAAATCTTGGAATAGTTTTTAACAATACTCTAACTTGGCCGAACCATATCAACACTCAATGTGGCAAAATATACGCTATTCTCAGAAACTTATGGATGACACGGTCCTTTACACCAATTAGCATTCGTATGTTGCTTGCCAAAACGTACATTTTACCTGTTTTAACTTACGGATGTGAATTATTTTCTAGTTGCAATTCTACAAGCAAGAATAAACTAAAAGTGGCGTACAACAATATTGCAAGATACATTTATGGCCTTTCAAGGAGAAATCACATATCACACTTTTCGTAGAAAATCTTTAATATATCATTTGATAATCTTCTAAAATGTCGCAAACTGCTGTTACACAAAATCGTATATACTAAACAGCCGGTTTCTCTATTTAATAGATTAATTTTTTCAAGATCGAATAGGGGATACAAAATCAACTCTATTCATTACCAAAGACTTATATCGGAGAGGCATTTCTTTATTAATGCCAATCGTCTCTGGAATGAACTTCCATCTCATGTACAAACTATAAGCAATGGAAAGCACTTTACATGCGCAATATTTACATACTTTGCTTAGCATAATGATAACATTAACGCTATGTTTTTAATCTTTTGTAATTTTTATAACTTATAATGTTAATTAATAATTACTTGAAATTAAATTATTTTCTTTAGTTTTAAGTCAACTTTGCCTACTTTCTACTATCTGCGTGTTATGCTTCTATCTACGCAGTACTATTATATAAGATTAAATCTTGTTGTACTGTATTTTCAATAATAATAAATCAAATCAAAATCAAATCAAATCAAGTTGAACGCGTTGAGACTTTTTTGATATAAAAATATATCACTTGCTTAACAAAATTATAATAAAAACTTTAGAAATGTTCTTGTATTTTAGAGGTTTATTTAGTTCTTCTTAGGTGAAATTTTGCCCCTGTCCCTCAAGATTTATCTATACAAATTTCAAGGGTCTGGTTTTTATCGTTTGGACTGTATCATGATTCCCCCAGACTAACGGATGGACATGCTCGTCTTAGATTTCATGACTGGTGAAGAATATTCTTTATGTTGTCTTGCGTTACACACAGAATGGCATAGTCACTTTTTGGGGGTATAAAAATATCGCATTTTATTTAGTCGGGTTATATGCCAAAATTAACCGATTTAATCGTTTATAGAAAATAGCCAGTTGATATTATTCGGATAGCTGTTGATTGGGTAACTTATTAATGCGTTAATCAGTTCAAAATTGCTTAGTAAGTTTGTAGCGGTTTAAGATCCAAACGTGGGGAACTAATTAATTTTTATTTTGGGGACTTAATTCCTACAGACAGTTTTACATTTTTTGCGCACCCATTTCCTTTTTTAAGGTATAAACCAAAACGTCCACGAATACTTGACATTTCACATACGAGTATTTGAAAGTATTAATAACACATAAACCAAGACGGTCGGTCACACCTTTATGACTTATATCTTATACTCGTATGTACATATTTATTTAAAAAAAAAATTAAATTCTCTATTTTTGCTCTGAATTGGTATCTACTTAGTGCTTGAGGGCAAATATTAGTTAATGGTGCCAGAACTTTTTCTTAAACATGGTTTTTAAGTTGGTTGTCAAAAAAAAAGTTTTCGAATTCTGTTGATTGTTTTGCTATACAAACTAAAAACATTAAGTTCTTGAACAAAAACATGTATCTGGGAATTAAGTTTTATAATATCGCAAAGACGCAATCCAAATTGTTGTTAAAGAAAAAGTTTTCTTAGAGAATTTTGATGTTCGCTTGTTTAAGCACAAAGTTGACATTAGCACCAATAAATTGTATAATGAATCATCAAAAAGTCATTTTGCTTCTTTAACTTATTAAAGAAGAGATTTAATATTTTGATTTATTCAGTATTTATTAGCTTTAATTTAACATACAACAGGAATCTTAGTACATATTTTATTTTTATAACGTTTTTTAAATATGTGATATAATCACTTAGCGTAGACTTACAAATACTTTTGAAACTGAAAAGTATTTTGTAATATTGTAAATTTTCACTCTCCTTTTCGCATTTAATACTATAGACAATAATTTTAATTATATATTTTTCTATAATAATATAACATTACAAGAAAAATTGGATTTTTTAGTGAAAAGCATGGATCCACAAAATAACATATTGGTGAGAAAAATGGGAGTAAAATAAAGTTACACCAGAAGAAGTTTTGTAATTTAAAGACTTGCTGAATTAATTGTGCCCATCAGTGCAAAAGTGGTGTGTAACCCACGAAGAGCAAAGGTGGTGTAAGCTGAATACACCACATTTGCATTATGGCAACCAAGGCAGCTTAACCAAGTACCCCCACAAGTCCTGTTGTTTATCGGTTACATACCACGACTAATGGCAAAAGTTTGCACACAAGCCACATAAATTGTTGTTTTCTTTTAAAAGTTCAGGCTTGCCATAGGGTAAATAAATAAAAGTGTTCACATATTTGGGGTATTTACACTGTAGTCATAAAGTCATAAGTCATAAAATAATAGCACTAAAAATATGACTAGTGTGAACAACCCGTCATAGCATAATAACACTATAAATATAGATTTAAATTTAAAAACTATTTAATTTTTATTATACTTTGGCTGACACAGATATAAAATCAAAACTGGAATGGAAAATGTCAAAAAATAAACTACTACATAGACATTCGTCACTGATGAAATTTGTCTCCATCAAGAGTGGCCAGGGCACACTCATACAGGTAGGAGCGATAACCCAGGTGATTATTTTGTTGTTGGGAGAAATTCTAGTACAAACGTCAAAATTTGTTTACATATTTACATACATACAAAACAAACATGTATATTTCTTTTTGTACTCTTCCGTTTTGTTTTGTTCTACCTACACATTTAATTGTGACATTTGAATCAGATTTCACAAAAACAAAATGCATGTAGGTTTTTATTGTTGTAGAACCGCTCCTACCTGTATCCATGTGCCCTGAGAGTGACAGTCATATGTTCGGTAATGCGTAAAATTGTTTCAAATGTATTAGTACAAATTTTATGTGTGTATTAGTTTCGGTCACCCATTTCTTGTAGGGGTGTACAAAAAATTTCTGAAAACATTGAACAAGGAAAAACTGAGTTAATATGTGACATTCTCCACGAAAAGGGACCTCTGCGCCGAAAAGATGTTGCTGAGAAAAACGCGTTTAAAAAAGCGCTTCGTTTTTCCGTGTTTCGCGCATTAATAATTAATTATATTCATCTTTACAGGTGATTTGTAAAAAAACTAAAAGACATAGAAACTTGCGGTTTGCAGCAATTAAAAGAGCATTTTTTCTATAAGAATCCCTCAAAAAGTAAAAAAAAAATTTTCGGCGCAGAGATCCCTTTTCGTGGAGCAGGTCACATATATTGAATGAATGCCTTTAAGGTTGTACTTTTTTGAAGAAAAAAACAAACCAACAACACAAAATATATTTGCACCAGAAGAACATCAAAATGAAACAGGACCACCAAGGTTCGCAGCCGCGTTTCAGAGAGCAAATCAAGTGCATTACTTTTCCATGTGTCGAAACTTTATAAACCATTAACTTATATACCTGTCATATCGGTAAGATTAGAAAATTAAAGATTTTTGGTAGAAATAGTTATAAAACTGCATGTGAAACTTATTTAGATTATTTAGTAATATAAAGGCTTAAATATGGAAGTTCGATAAATAAGATGTCTTGCCACGGCCCCCTAAAACGGTCATATTAATTTTTCCATAATGTCAATATATATTTTGTTTACAATTTAGCGATACTTGTTTACTATGCAGTTTTTTGATTTTGTAAAATGCACTATTGCAATTGCGGTATTCAGTGTTCGGTGCAAACGGTCTTGCGTAATTCGCCATAAGCATCAAAATTATGAACTTATATGGTTACTTTTATGTATAAAAAAAGTTTAGATTTTCCAACCCTGCAAAATAATTTTTAGTATTTGCATTGTCTTTTAATCCGTGCTATGCTCCTTATAAAATGCATACATGGTCGGTATATAGCGCAATTCTTGTGGCATGTTTTGGGGTTTTATTGCTGCAGTGCAGTGATCTCGTAAGTTTTCAATGAATTTATGCGATACGTTAATTTCCTTTTACTGTTATGCAGTTAACAGAGCACTTTTTTTGCTCTTCCTCTGTTTAATCACTACAAATATCTTCGCCCCGACATCGTTAGATTTATTGGACTTAAGGCCGAGGCACATAGAATACGTCATACGTTGCCTTTTTCAACTGGCAGCTGAGTTGAAATACATGCTGTCTTATGTGAGTTGTCACATTCAGTACTTCTGCGTCAACGCAAAGTACGAAAGTTCGCCAACTTTTAACTTCTGACGTACGTTGAATAATTTGACAGACATCAGTAAGTTTTTCAAGCTATATTAATTGATTTTATTGTGTTTTGTGTTCAGGAAAACTTAAGTCATATATAAAAAATTTTATAAAATAAAATGGAGAACAAACAACTGATTTGATATCCGTCAATAAAGTACTCATTGTGTCAACCAAAGTATATC
Organism: Linnaemya tessellans; assembly: GCA_951800035.1. NCBI lineage: Eukaryota > Metazoa > Arthropoda > Insecta > Diptera > Tachinidae > Linnaemya > Linnaemya tessellans. The sequence continues at coordinate 80,999,054 of OX637536.1, read as the reverse complement.
TATATCAAGTAGTCGCAAGAGTACAACAACATAAAATTACAAAAACCACCGTACATTTTGTTTGTGTAAAATTAATATCTTATGTCAGAAACTTTATTTTATTTTGTTCAGAATTATTTCCAAAAATTTAAATACTTTTCGCATAGAACTTTTTTAAAACAATTTCTTTTTGTTACTTTTCTTAAACAATACACTTTTTCACAAAAATCTTTTCCACAACATTTCTTTTTGGCTACTTTTGTTGAATTAATAATGTTTTTCACAATTTTACAAAATTATTTTTTCAACGAATAAACAAATATGGCCCGCTACAAAAGTAAACAAATTTTGACGTACGTTCAGGTAAAAACTAAAAAAAATTTTAGTCAGCTGGGCTCTTGCATATACTTGATATAGATATACTTTGGTGTCAACCTCCTCCGTCGGTGCGTTCATGTCAGTTAAAAAAGACAACGCATGACGTATGACGGATTCTATGTGCCTCGGCCTTTATGGCTCCAATACATTCCTTTAAAATCCTTTTTTGGGAGCATTTTGTTTCTTTTACGCTCTATCATACACACAAGCTTTTTCATCCACTGTTGAACCGACTACATTGATGTTGCATACCACAAGCTCAATTTTCTTTTTATCATTTGATATAATTTAAAAATGTTCAAAAATAAAAGCTAACGCTGTATGTGATGTATTCTTTTGGTGGCTATTGGACCCCTGAAAGTTCGGGCAAGCAAATCTCCCATCCCCTGGCATTTGGGATTGAATGTAAAGGAGGAAAAAACTGGTACATTTATTAATTCACATAAGCAGAGTTAATCTTTATATTCACATTGTTGCATAAGCGAAACATGAAAGTCACAAGGCATTTTAAAACTGATACTTTAACAAATTTGCGCAAACAAAAAAAAAACAAATTTCGATAAATCGTCGCTTGCGATATAATCGTACATGCAATTTAGCACTTAAACTTTCCAATTGTGAATGTTGTGTGGCAAAAAATGTTCATAAGCAAGAATATTTTTCAACTTTTTTTATATTTCAAATAATTTCTATAGATACATTTATGGTCCAAACTTACCGTTTTGCCTTGCAAATCATTGACGCGACAATGCAGGTAAACATTTGCTCCCAATTGTGTGCTAACGTTAATACTTGTAAAGGGATCGGCAAAAAAAGGAAATGGTTCGTGTGTGGTAGTTTCCGTTATTTCTAGCTCTTCATCTTCCGGTGTGTCGGTAAATGGCGATGAAAACTCTTGCCAAAAGTTTTTCGGAAATGTATCAAAAGGATCACCAGCTCTTGGTCGTTTTACTACAAAAAGAATTTAAAACACGAAATATTCATCTAGATTCTTATAAAAATTATTTAAGTTTATTGAAAATAAATCTTTTCGTTAGAGGAAAATGACAGAGATATTAAAATTATATGAGATACATATTAAAAGAGCAAATATAATTATATTTATACTTACAGGGTGTTGAACAGGATGCAAAGTGCTGAAATGCTGAATAAACAATGGCAAATATCCAAATTGTTTTTGATTCCATATCTACAACAAATAGAACAAAAAGAAATAGTTTACGTGCTGTTAACTCTTTCTTGTATTTGCATATTCAAATAAAATATTTCATGGACATATACGTAAATAATTTCATGGAATCGGAAACTATTTTAAGAAATACTTTATCAATTGCGTAGTAGTAAAAATGCAATAAGAAATGTATTGTATTGATTTTATTCTTAAGGCCTCTAAAAAGTTTATCTATCGCCTATGTTCTGTATTCGTAAAATGAAGTGAAAGTGGATCTTTCATTTTTGTGTTTCTATTTTGTGTTTTGTCACAGTGAAATGAAAAGTAAAATATCATTTTCACTTTGTTTCAGGCGGAATTAAGGTGTTCTGCAAATCAATTTCACTACAAAAAATTTAATTTGAAATCGACAGCAAAGACCGAAAAAGAGCAAATTTTTCAGTTTTCAGTTAAATATTAAAATACAATTTTGGTAGCCATCCACTGATTTTTGAGCTGTGTTATTGTGCGTTGACTCTCGACACATTAACTGTTGCAGCTAAAAAATTTAAGAAATTTAAAAAAAGGAAATGATCATGTGGTTTTATATATATATATATATATATATATATATATATATATATATATACATATATATATATATATATATATATATATATATATATATATATATATATATATATATGTATATATGATGTACATAACTTTCTGCCACTTCCACCCATGCTTTTTTCTTTGAATGGTTGGTATTGTTGTCCGTATTTTTGTTTTCAATTACTTATACCTTCTTTCTTATGAGTTCCTTATGCAGCATCTATGACGGTAAATACCATTCAAAGTATTAACACACATAATGTAAAAACAATAAAATGTATAGTGATGTACATGCAATCAACACAAATAAAGAATGGTTGTTTTTTATATAATCGGTTTAAAGCCTTAACAAAGAATGGCGTATTTATTATTTTGCACTATTATAAATATCTTTAGTTTATGTTTTTTCTGTAGTATATATATTATTTTGCATATAAAAAATTAAAAATTTTATTTTATGTTAAACATATACAAAACATTGTTAAAACATCCGACTATCAGGATGAATTAGTACTCACTATTTTGCATCGTTAACTACAAAGAGACAAGAGAGAATGATGACGTTGCCAGTATCAACAAGTAAAATTATTTGAAGTATGCAATAGTTAACGCGCTGTTTTTGCATTTAATTTTTTAAGATAGGTATGTTAGCCTTAGAGTAGCTATTAACTAACGTGAATTTCCGGCATCAATTAAGATTTTTTTTTTGTATAAGACCATTATTAGTCTTTAACTTCAGTAATTGATAAGCACCAATAATTTTCTACTTTTGTTGTAAATATGCAACTGAAACACAAGTCCTCTTGGAGCTGGCAACTCTGTTCTAATAATAAAACAATTTAGTACTCGCGGAATTTTCAGTAGATCAGTCGGTGTTCACTGTCGCTCCATGTAAATTGTGTATTTAACCAAGTCAAAGTGCGAGTTAAAAGTGAAAGTGAAGATATAATTTATATATTAATGTGATTGGAT